>APFE031202527.1:17692-46484 GCA_000404065.3 Pinus taeda
AGTCCATCTATTTTTACCAACTTGACCAATCATCCACAAATAGCATCCTGCAACTCATAGACCATGATCCATATGTCTAAAAATAGACATAGTCTAAAAATAGACTTTGCGCCAAAAATAGCGAGCGGGTCCACTTAGTGAAGGCGACTTCTTTCCACTAAGCTCCATCATCTTGTTGCAATCTCAACAATACCAATGCACCCGGATGCAACAAAGGCAAGAGCTCGCTTTAGCAAGATGTCACCATGGAGCACATGCACACCATCACGGATGACCAAGCTTGGCATAAGTTCACCACCTTCACGATCACAAGCATGTCAAAGAGTTGGTCTCACCACAACGAACCGAGTGTCAGTGATGTCTTGCATGGCTTGCTCAAGCCATTTTCTCTCACGTGGGCACATGTGCATTGTAATGTAACGTCTTGTCAAGTGGAATTTCAAGTGTCTATAGTTGGATGTAACAGTCATAGAGTAGATGAAGAGTCATGAGGGTAGATGAATTGTCATAAAGCGAAATGTCAAGGGTCACCCCACCCTTTTCTATAAATAGAAACTCATAAATGATTGTAGAGGATTTTGGTCAGCCAAGCTTCCGATAAGACTATCTTGGAGAGAGCTTGGATAGTACTATAACGAGCCTTGGCTTATCCACTATGCAGAGCTAGTACATCTCTTTTGAGGAGCATGCGGTTGTGGTTGTAACATTCTGCTATTGGAACTAGTGGTTGGACATGGATGTATTGTATGACTAGAATTTACACTTCTTAATATAACAAGAGCCAACACATTTCATGCATATGTTGTATTGTATTCTATGCTATCTGATTTACTCTAAATGATATATGTATATGTTTACTTACGCATGCATGTATAACTATCTGTGTATGTATGTATGAATCTTTCTGAAATATGTTGTTGGTTTAACCATCACTTTGCATTTCTAGCTAACTTGCCTTCCATGTTGTGATGCATCTTTTCTTGTGTGTTCCCTTCTTAACTGCGCGTCGTCACATGTTTCCAAGGGGTGCACTCATATCAACCCCTGTGTGTTAGATCCTCTCATGCACCTTCCTAGCCTCACTACAGTTGTCACACGCTTGCTACCAACAGATTTATCTTACTTGCCTCTATGTGAAATCGCGGTCAAGGCATTACCGTATGACCTACTGTTGGCACTCCTACACCAAACGGTCTGAGGTTTAATTGGGACTTCTTACCAGGGAGATCCCCAGACATGTTGGCGGGTCTAACACCGTCAACATTTTGGTCCTAGAAGGATGTCTAGATGACAAGCTGAGCCCTCATCATCTGTTTTGAATCTTCGCACATCTATCATGGAGTTTATTATAGTTTGCCCTCTACAATGTCTGTCCAATGAACATATCTTTCACATCGAGAGGGAGTTCTGGGATCACTTGTCACAACTCACATATGATGGTGAAGGTGAAGTGGCCTGGCCTGAGCACTTAGATGACTTCCATGCACTCATGCAGGGCATGGAAGATTTTAATGAAATAGAGGTTTTTTCGCTTCTCGCACACACACTTCATGACCACCCATCATAATGGTGTGGCACACTACCTCATAGCTCTGTGCACTCATTCAAGCAATTCATCGATCTAATCGGATCTGTTTTCCACCATTTTGATCCTAAAGTGATTGATAAAAAAATGTTAAAACAATGGAAGGCCCCACAGAAATCACCTATGGAGTTTTAAGAGCACTTCTGTCTATTCATGTTTGAAGCCCCGAAAAGTCAGATGAAATTTCAGTGTCTCATGGATAGATTCAAATACTTCTTTGTCCAATCTATCAATCCCAAGAAGAAGTTCTAGCTTAAATCCCACTCAGCATACTTCGGTGATGGAGCTACGCAATCATAGATGGACATAGTCACTATCACAAATGACTGTCAGCCATCCCCTCATCAAAAAAATCCACCATCTCAGAGTGATGTGGGAGAGCATGCACACACATTTGTTCAACCATCACATTCTCCCGACAACGATCCTTCATTTTTTGCGCAGACTGGTTGTGAGCCCCATACCTTGTCACATGTATTTTGTACCTCAACCTCTGTCTTTGAACTGGGATAATCCTCAGGATGACACTATCTTGTGTTCTTTTGTTCCGGACTCTACACCTGTTTTGAATGAGGATCGATCTATCGACGGAGTTGGTGTTGCACAACCAACATGCGCTGACATTCATGAAGAGCATGACTGGGAGCTTGAACATCCACCGGTAGTAGAGGACCATCCCTTGTTTGTCCGTACCTCCTCTGTTTTTTCCTGACCTCCTTGGTGATCCTACCATCCTTAATTTTTCATGTATATCTCCATCCACAGAAGCACCCATTGTTGATCATTCGCATGACACACTGGATGTCGGTCCATCATCTGACATTGGAGAGGACCGGTCATTCTTTGAACATCCACTTGATTTTTCATCTATCTTTTCTAGAAACACAAAGGATGAACATTCTTTCTTCTCATTTACCCTTTGTGCAATTCATCGAATCATGAGGATGCTGACCAACATTCTACATTTTCTGGTCTTAATTTCGTGATATCTTCACCTCATCATCCGATCACGATGTTGATTCACTCTTTGTTAATCCGTCTAAGCCATTGGTCTATGATGATACATCTATCAACGAAGACGAAACCCCCTAGATTGTCGAGGCACTTCAGCCTGAGCTAATGGTTAAGTCAGGCCCTCACTGTCCTGAGGTTGGTTTCACTTTTGATCAGGAAATTGTTCAAACATGCAAAGCTCCTCATCACTCATCTATATGCATTGAATATCAATATAAAACTCATATTTCACTTCCTCCACTCGAACTACACGATCCCATTATTCATGCATTGGAGGAATCTTACTCAGCAAACGCACTTGCACAAAGTAAGTGGTATACCTTCCTCACATATGCTTGCATATCACAATCAAGATTGTGCATACGCTTAACATCTGCACATAGTGTCACACAACATCATGGTATCTCCATGGACTACAAGCCATGCACTTTAACTCATTTTTGTTCTATGGACGTTTATAAGCTCGGAGTGTGTTTGTCTTCACTGTTACATCTTTCTTGTTTGTTGGTTCACACAACTTTCTTGTTCGCAAACCATGCCTTCACCAACATGGGTCAACCAATGCGCTGGTGGTTGCATTGGAAGTATCACTTCACGTGATCAGGCCCATGCACCGTTAGCTTAGGAGTAGGAGTAGTGTTTTCTTTCAGTTTGCTTGTTGCATACTTGTTTGCTTTCTTGCTTTGCATGTTTGTTTCTGCTTTCCTGTTTTCTTAATCACTTCGCTTTTGCATTTACTTATGCTTCTACTCTGCTTTGCTTTGTTGTTTGTTTGCTTGTTTTCGTTCGTAGGTTAGTTTCACATGAAACCATGTATGACTCTTGAAACAAGTCAGGTAAAATACGAGAGGACTTGTACAACTATCAACATTTGGTTATCCGTTGTTTTCTCCCTTATGTAAGAACTTGTTGCCTTCAGTCCATGATACATCAATGGAAAATACATACTGTTTGAAGTGAACCTTGGTGAAAACACAATGCTTGCACGCTAACTAGTGTCACCTACTCTAGTTTGGTTGTTTTTGGGTTAACCCTTGTCAGCTCAGTCAAGTAGAGTAAGGTGGGGGAAAACCTTAATAGGCACGTCAGAGGTATAATAAACTACTTCGCTGCAGGAACAACCTCTTCTTCTCTCAATAAGTCGGGATCCCTCTTTCACCTCTGAAATGAATAAGTGTTATGCATGGTTTTGAAAAAAATGAAAAATGAAAATTTTCAAAAAATGTAAAATTAATAAGATGAAAGAAGAGAAAGGCTTCATGCGCCAAGAGGTGTTGTAAGTAACTCCACCGGGGTATTGGCTAGGATCACTAGCAGCAGAGCCATGCTTGTGTTCCTATGTGACTCCATTAGGGTACTGTCCAGGCCTGCTAGCAGCGGAGCAACACTAGAGGTGAAACTAAGACTCTGATGACTATACTACTTGTGCATCAATATACCAAAAAACCCCAATCAAAACAACTGTGTTGCCTTGGCTTCGAATGTGTGTCAATCGATCAAGAGCTTGGCAGATGCTACATATTACAATCAAGCTAGTGTGGAAAACATCATGAACTTAGAACTAAACAATAGCTCCAGAGGTGTTAGACTTGATTTTCATGAACAAGGTCCATTCATAGAGCTCGAGTTCTACTAGTATGTCGCCAAGTGTTGTAGCAGCTACAACCACCCTCCAAAATTTTGCCTTAGCTTCATTTTGGAGCCTCCCTACCAACCTTTCACAACAACATGTCTTGCTTCGTCAAGTACACAAGCTTTAGTGTTTTTCCTGTAGAATGACAACCTTTCCATCATAGCTTGTTGCATTCCCCTCATAGGTTGTTCTTCTGGACTTGGTCTTGCTGCAGGCTAAGCAGCTCCCGCAATAAATTGAGCAATTATGGAGGGCAACCAACCTTCCCTCCAGAAATTGCACAATTCAGTCTGGAAACCTGTTGGGCTCCAGAATTACGAAATTATGCCAGCCAAGCTTCATTTAGAAAATTATGCAATTCTTCCCAGCAAGGCTGCTCAGCCTAGGAATTGTGCAATCCTGGGCAACAATCAGCTGCTCTGCCCAGAAATTGTGTAAATCTCTTAGGAAGCCTGCCCAACTCCCTTCCAGAAATGTGCATTTTCTCTAAGCAGTTGAGTAGCCTCTTGCATGTGCAGTTGAGATGACCAGTTCCCTCCATGACAGAGCAAACTGATTTGCATGCATGGCCTTCTCCTCCCAAGGCAACATGCAAAGGCATCCCTTAATTCAAGGATCTACTTTTAGTAGCTGGAGATTGCATGCCAGGATCATTTTGGAAACCTCCCACCAAGTGTCACTCTACCGAGATTTGTGGCATGTGAGTCACATCTTCAATTTAATCAAAACTCATGAACCAAATGTTGTAGAGCTCATTCTTCACATCAACCTTGCAGCTCTGACATCCCACATCTCATCTAGGAGTTGTCAGCATATTCATCTCAATTGTTTTGTGGTAATCCTACCTTCCATGACTTGTGTTGCATTTTTGGCATGTTTTGTGTTTCACTTCGTATGGATGTTGTCTGCTTGATTTCAGTGAGTGCTTGCTGTCATTTTGATACATACTAGCTTGTACTAGCATCGTTTCGGTTTTCATTAACATCTCACTATTATCGCATGCATGAAATTGTTTTTCATGAGCGGTCGTCGATTCAGTGATTCACCTCACCCACATGCATGTTATTCCATTTTCTAAATCTTTCATTCACCGTTTTCATGCACGATCATTCACCTATGCTTACACTCAGTATCGCCATGCATTCACATTTGCATTCACTTTCAGTTGCCTATCGGCAGGTTTGGGCAGCCTTGGCCCAGACTCCGCCTCACCAAGACAACATTGCGCAATCCTGAAAGGGAAGGCTCTATATTCCTCTCAGGAAATGCGCATTTCTACCCAGTGACTGTCCTCCAGTCTTGCATTGAGAAATTCTAAGGGACAGTGACTGTCGACCTAGAAAATTGTGCAATGCAGTCACTAGGCCTGCAACCATTGCTAGATAAGATTGTACATTACACAATTCCAGCAATCAGCAGCAAGGCTGGACTGTGCATTGCACAGTTCCAATCGCCAGTTAGCCTCCTGACAGCCCAATCAACTGCGCCTTGCATAGTCTTGGCAGTCAGTCTCCCGACCTCTCGGTGGAAATTGTGCAACATTCATGATCAGTCACACAAGTACGTTGCAAGCTAGTTCTAAAGTTCATCTTGGTTTTCAACTAATAGATTGCTTGCCATTAGTGTTTCCATGTCTCCAGGTATCGCAGGTGTTCATCTGCCTCTCAGAATCATAGGTACAATGGTTTCTAGGAGAGCAGAGTTGAAGACACCATTCAGAGCACACTTGGGGATGTAGTCGATTAAGTGTCTACCCATGAAGACATCAAGTTGTTCGTAGACAAGGACATCAAGATATGACAATAACAACATCACACCAAGAAGCACCATGAACAATAGTTGAAGGCAACATACTGGATGCAATGAACACAAGAGGAAGTTGTTGACAACATAGAGGCAGAACAAAGTTGCAAGCTCAAGCAAATCTACTCGTGGTGAAAGAAACTTTGGAGACTTAGGCTACGAGGTGACGGCGTGACATGAAGATCTCATGAAGACAGAGAACGTAACATAGAAGGAGTTGCATGTGCTCAAGCAACAACTCAAGGAAGAACAAGAGTTGCACATATGAGAGAATGAGTTGAAGTAGGAACAAGTATAGTAGGGGGCGCAACATGCTGGTGGGCCCCAGTATTGCAGAAATCATGTTGCAACTCCCAGGACTCCCTTCTTTAATTTTATCAACCCGGTAGTTCGTAACAAACTTGAAAGCGACGGTGTTGTATGCACAAGTACTAGCTCTTGTCGCAGCTGTCACTTGGTCAGCTGGCACAAGTATGCTAGGAGCTTAAGCCAACTTCTATGAGCTCTTAGAAGAAGCTTTTTAATTGATGGATGAAAGCTAACTCAAAGGAGGATAATCTACTTGCAGAAAGAAGCGAAAAGCGGAAAGGAAATGCAAACCCTAGCAAACCCTAATTTTACCAACTAGCCTTATTGATGCAAAAAAGAGGATGCAAGCTACTGAAAGAGATGCCATTACTTCTAGGAAGGTAAAATACATGTGTTTAAACTACTTCTATCTTAAGAAAACATCTTTTTGTATTTTTTATTAAGTTGTCAGATTTACCATGCATGTGCTTTCATTGTTTTTTACTGTGCAGAGGTGGATCGGTGGGAGAAAATGCTTGCAGGAGGTTGGGAAGGTTAGAAGAGGTCCTAAGGGGTCCCTATCACCCTTCCTGAGAGTCTTACAGTGATCAGATCTCAATAAATCACTTTCGTGAGCTTCTACAGGAAGTCTGCAGGGGTTCTACATGATGTTCTGGAATTTCTACATGATGTTCTGTAATTTTCTACAGGATGTTCCGAAAAGAGGATTTTGGAGAATGGATGGAGGGGAAAAGGTGGAGGAACGAGTATGGAGGTGAAATAGGGGTGTAGGGGAGTTCAAGACTTGGAGGATGGAGTCGAGGAGTGGCGCAGTTGGTGATATTTGCTCAAGGAGGGATTAAACGATGTTGCACAAGAAGATGAGAATCATGGCAAAGTAAGCGAATGAGGAAAGTGTAAGGTAAGGGTTCTAAGTGAAGGGTGAAAAAGGTAGGTTGGATGGAGTATGGGCAGGTAAGGAAGGATAACAGGTACTCTGCAAGTGGTTTTTCAAACTGAACAAACAAACACTTATAAAACCTATGACCTAGTTACTTCACTCTAATCTGACCTAACAACAAAAGGAAATGAACAGCAGTTTATTCGAAATGAAATGCGTGAAATAACTTATGCAACTAAGCAATCATCGAATGAAGCATTTAAACACTACTCATATCAGCATCTGCAAAAGAGGATTCCAACACTAAGAATTGCATGACAAAGCAAAACAACGTTTTTGTTGGTAGCAATGTCACCTTTGTCTCAGCTCACGATCCCACTGAGGGAGAGGTGAGATCAAAGGTGCTTGATGGCCTTTCTCTGAAGATATTCCGTGTTACTAATCTATCAACTAATCTGAACATGAAAAGCTACTTTAACCATAAATAGCAACCTAAATAACAAACCAAGATTTAAATCTAAATAGTGGATTTTATTCTAAGAATGCAGCAAAGACATATGAAAGTAAACAAAGGAAGTACTGGGCACTTGAGATGGGCCCAACCCCAAGAGCTACAACCTCCTAAGAGAAATTAGAGCTGGTGAAAAGTTGGATTCATCTTTATTGCTCAAGAAATAATAGTTACATAAAAAACTGTCCACAAGGAAAACTTGAAAATATGTTGAAATGGAGAGCTAAACTACTGCCTAAAAAATGACTAAAATCGAACTACAAACTAGCTAACTTCTGCCTACAAAGTGACTAACTACTGGCTAACCAAAATGAGGCCCTAAGCCCTCTTATTTATACAAATTGAGGACCCCAACAGTCCTCCTAAACTTTAGGGACTTGGCTGCCCAAAACTTGCAGTTAACAGTAGTCCTACTTGACTTGCTCAGCTGCCCTTGTGATAATCGATTTGGTGGCCCTTTAACTTCGAGCTGATGGTGGAGAATTCAAGGTAAGGGCCCATAAATGAAGGGGACACCTTCCTACAAATCCTCTCCATGAATTTGGCTGCCAAGTGCTCATTTAAACCTTTGATTTTGTCTCCAAATTAACCAAAAAGACTACACAAAGCACACATTAGACTTGTTGGCATAATGACTAACCCAATTCACTCTATTAGCGTAAATATAATAAAAAACATGCAATAAACTAATGAGAATGTTGGATTAAGTCGAATTAGGAGGTTGGATGAGCCCATATAATTATCCATTTTTGGGGCTCATCATCACACCCCTACTGAAAGTGTTGTTCATCCTCTGAGCAACTAATCTATCTCTTCATCTTTGATGGCCCTAGTGGCCTCCCTGTCATGCCAAGCTTCTGAAGTGATGTCCTCTTCTCAGTCATGAAACCATGCTTTTCTCTCTGCTTCTTCCCACTGCCTGTGCTCCTTTTCCTAGAGAATTCTCAGCTTCCTATAAAACTGTCTCAGCATCTTGTAGAGAGGTCTTTGTGTCCAACATTTTCATTCTTTCTCTCCAGGTGGATGTCTATGACCTTCCCCATTCATAGGTGATGGATTCCTTTGAGGGGGACCTCTCCTTTTGTGTAGCTGAGGTGTCTAAAATTGTGATTGGCTCTTTTGACTATGGTTGGGGTCTGCCAGTTCTTATCTGCATGCTCCTTCTTGCCTTAAAATATAGTGGAAGCTCCCTCTTTTGCTTCTCCTTCTACTTGGAGGATACGCTTAGGGTGGCCAGCACAGCTGTTGCCTCCCTAGCTAAAATCTCGGTCAATTTCTCCTTCTGCTGCCCTTTCCCCAAACTTCTTGTAGAAAGTCCTATAGTGATCGTTTTCTAGCTTCCTATAGAAGCAGTTTACTGGCTTCCTGTAGAAACAGTCTGCTGGCTTCCTGTAGAACTAGTTTTCCCTGATTTGGCTTGCTTGGCTGGGGGTGCCTTCTCTTTGACTTGTGCTATGGTTGCCTTGGGTGTTATTTGCATCCTTTCAGTCTTCTCTGCCCAGGTTTGCAACCGTTTCTCCCTTGGCATTGGTGTTTTTATTTTACTCTCAGCTTTGGCCTCAACAGCTTGTCCTTTTTCTTGCTTTTCCTTTTGCTTTTCTTGTGGCTTTTCCTGTGATGGCCTCTCCTGGGTTTTCTTACCCTTAGCTTCCTTACCTTTAGGTTCCTTCTCTGCCTCAATATGTTCCTTCTCCTCACTGCTGGATGAAGTGAGTTCTTCTGCCAGGGTCCGGATATCATCATTCTTGGTCATATTACGGAAAATCTCCCAGGAGATAGAGACAGTATAAGTATGGAGGGCATCTTCTACGAGGAGCTTGATAAGCCCATGATGAGCCAGCTGGTCTGGTGTCCCCTCCTTCAGTTTTGTGCCACACTCAATCAATGACTGCAAGAGGAAGTATGGGATGCTCAATTTTTGTTCTGAGGGCAAATCCATCTTACGCCTGAGCTCAGTTAACAAGCGGAAGTGATACCCATACACAATACTAAATCGCCCCTCACAGGTAATATATTTCATAATTTGAAGGCTGACCTCACTCCAAAATGGCTGTAAGCTAGCTCTCTAGACCCCATTTTTATCCTCTGAAAAACTGTTCTTCTGGTAGGAAGAATTCCTTTTTAGCTTTTTGGCCCAATTTCCTTACCTCTTTATCCCAGGGCATCCCCAATGGCAATTTAGTGACCCGGCTAATGAGTGGTGGGGTGAGTTTCAAGGTCAATCCCCTGAAATTTACAGTTGCCAATGTTTTTTATTTGGGCTGCAGGGACCTTAGGAACTCCTCTGTTATTTCATCATCGTGACCTTGGATTTTATCACAGAAGGTCATCCACTTTGCACGGGTAAACAGGTCTACCACCTCAGGAGTTTCTCTCAATTTCTTGGAATCCGAGGGTTCCTTTCTGATAAACCCTCCAGGCATGGTGAAGATACCTTGTTTTCGGCTTGAGCTCTGGTTAGACTGGAAATTCGGATGTGGTTTTCCCCCTTGGTTCTCAGGTCAGGGTTTCTCTGTTGTTTGTATCTCCCCCTTTCACCAATTCTCTAATTAAAATACTGCTGCCGCCCAAGACTTCGACTTGTCAAAGGGAATGAAGCTCTCACAGACAGAGTGCATAGCAGATTTTTATACCGATCATATAACAGTCACACAAAAAATTGATACGTGCACAGGTGAGCCTTACAGCGGTTTGTCATAATAGTGGGGAGAGCTTGTTAACATGAATCATGGAGGTGAATAAAACGCAACACCATTAAAAGAAATTCTATGTATCATATAAGGAAACCACCATTCTTGACCCACAGGCAGACTGGTTTTAATTTTCCCCACTTCAAACAAGCTAGTTCACCACCTTTTGAAATATCATGCATGGGAATGGTGTTTTTGAGCCTACCTCTCTTCAAGCTCCAAATTTGATGAAGAAAAACTTGGGCTTTTCTGCTCTGGAAGGCTTTGTTGTACTTTCCTGTAGAAAGTATTCCTGTAGAACGCCCCTACACCTCTGAGTGAGCCCGATATGATGGAGAATTGTGAACCAGGCCGCAAAGCTCAATGGAGGACGACGGGTTAATCATTTTGTGGAAGCGGAGGATGCATACTTCAGTTGAAAATGTTGCAAGTGCAAGTTAACAGTAGTTTGTGAGTTTCAACTCAGCGTTCGTTAATTGCTGCGTGATTTGTGGTGAGTTGGAAAAAATGTGCGCCGACTTTATTTGAACTGCAGTGATGTTATGAACTGCATGTTCTCTTCTATCTGATAATCATTTGATGTCCTGTGCGCTGGAGTTTAACACGTCTAACACTACCTGTTTTTTTCAAATTTCACGTAAACGACTATACACGTATGCTGCGTGATTTTTGCCTGGATGAGTGCAATCGAATATGGCTAGCTTCCTGGTTGAATCCCACCATCTCATTCGTTCATGCACTGCTTAGATTAGATTCATGCAATAGAGAAATGAGTTTTAGTCACATTCCTGGAAGTCGAATGTGGCTGCCGTGAGGTGTTGTGGCCTTTCATTTGCTGCATGCATTGGTTTCTATGGTTGCATGAGGGCTTGGTGGCTGATTCATGGCTATTTTTTTCTTGTGCAGGTATCCTCTAGCTAGATCCACACTGCAGGAGCTGGTCTTCACGTTCAGATTTGCACCCTCAAGCTGCTGCTGCTGCTAAATTTTCATAGGACAGAAATTGTTTTCGCCATTGCTCCCGAACGACAGACCGAATCGATCTGAAACTTGCTGAGCACGTTCCTATCATCATTATGAACCTCCCATAGCAAAATTGTGATCAATGGATGCACAGATTTGGAGAAAAACAGAAAATGGTTGAAGATTACAGAGATCAATTTCTCAGAAACCATGCATCGAAATCGGCTGAAACTACTTGGGTAGGTTACTATCAACAATATGCACCTCCCCATGAAACAGGTTTTGAAACGGATGCATGGATATGGAGAAAATGCAAAAATGGCTGAAGGTGATGGAGGCTGATTTCTTGGAAACCGTGCCCCGGAATTGGCTGAAATTGCTCGGGCGTGTTGCCATCATCCCTATACAACTCCTTGTAAAACAGTTTTGTAAATGGATGCACGGTTTTCAAGTTATGGTAAAAATAAATTATGTTCTATGTATTTTTTTCTTCAAAGCATTATGCAAGTTTTTTCATGGAAAGAAAAACTGAGCTTGGGCTGTGATGCAGGCATGGAGATGATGGAGGAGGAGTCTGAAAATTGCAGGAGGACTTCTGAACCCTTGAGGAAGCTATCATGTTCGCCAAACTACCTTTTTGCAATCCATTTTTAGCTTCTTGTAATTTCTACAGGAACTTCCTATAGAAAACACAGTTTTCATAAAAGAAGCACAATGAGGTGGAAAAAATGGTGGAGAAAGGTGATGGATGGAAACATGGATGTGTGCAGGCCTCATGGACATATTACCAGCCTTCAAGTCCTCTTTGGAGATCAATTTGGCTTTTTTGTAAGCTTCTTGTAGAAGACACAAAACTTCCTGTAGAAAATACAATTTTCATAAAAGAAGCACAATGATGTGGAAAAAATGATGAAAAAGGGTGAGGAATGGAAACATGGATACATGCGGGCCTAACCAATAAATTCCAAGCTTTAGATTCCCTTCCGTAATCGATCTAGCTCGCATGAAGGTTCTACAGGATGTTTCCTGTAGAAATACAGAACTTCCTGTAGAAACGCTTGTAGCTTCCTGTAGAAGGCCCAGAACTTCCTGTAGAAGGCCCAATCTCAACCCGAATGTGACCAAATCCTAGGAGAGGTGAGTGGCCATGGAGGGGGTGTCTTAGGGGGTGTCCTTGAGCCTGGTATGGACGCACCCCTTTTTTCTGCAAAGTATTCACTGCAACCTGCAAATTTTTTTTACAGAGATTAGTCCTGATTTCTCTTTTTCCTTTTTTTCTTTTTTTTTTTCATTTTTTTTGTTGAAAACAACTAGGGCACCTCATGGAGGTTTTCACCCTAATTAACTACCCTGGGCACCTCCAAGGGAGGTTTTCAACCAGGGATCTTCTTCTCTTTTTCTTTTTCTCTTTTTTTCTCTTTTTTTCTTTTTTCCAACCCATTGACCTCCTCATGGAGGTTTTCAATCAATGAGCCAATCTAAGGCGCCTCTGCGGAGGTTTTCACCTTAGATTTTTCTTCTTATTTCCGTTTTTTCATTTTTTTTTTATTTATTTTTTTTTTACCCTACCCTACTTGAAAAACAAAATCGTTCTCAAGTATAAGAATACTTCCAATGGAGCCATGTGCACATCGAGAGTAGAGACAAAATGATGTGGAGGCTGGAAATGCATGCTTTGACAGCTATCCGGATTTTAGAGACCAAGTGATTTTACTTTGAAAGGATTAGGCATAGTTGAAGAAGAAAATATTGTTGCAACTTAGTGACCGTCTCAAACCATATCTCAATATAGCTCTGATATCCTTGGTCCTTTCGCTGATTTGGATCATTCTCCGTCTGAAACCATATCTCAATATAGCTCTGATATCCTTGGTCCTTTCGCTGATTTGGATCATTCTCCATATCTTCTTCTATCATGACCTTCACATCTTCCTGTTTTTGTTGAGTTTTCTCTTGAGTACATGGAGGATTTGATGGTAACCATGAGGGAGCACTCTCAATCTCTGATTTTGATGTCTTCTCTTCATCAAGTGCAGCCCTTGGTTCTTTGATATTCTCTTTTGCATCTTCGTCTGTTGTATGAGGTCCTTCAATGATATCAATATAATCTCTGTTTTGCAACACTCTTCCTGAGCTTTGGTGAAGATCATTGAGCTCAAGAGGAGTCATTTGGACATGTTGTGCCTCAGCTTTGCAATTGGGTTGAGCTACTCCAATGTACGGGTTCGGAAATGGTGGTACGGGTAGCTGAGTGGGGGTGTATATTTGAGATGGATGTGGATGGGGTTGTGGTTGGGGAAGCATTTGGGGTTGCCTTGGTGGAGCAGGAGGTGATGGTTGTGGATGAGCAGGCGGTGGAGGAAAATGAGCGAGAGGAGTGTTGTACTGGGGCCTCCACCCCTGATGAGGTGTATTCCACTGAGGCTGTGACTGACCATAAGAGTGAAATGAATGAGCAGCTGGTTGGGCATAATATGGATCTGTGAAGGAACAAGGAGGAGGTGTGAACCAGGAAGGATGAGCAAGGGGGCCCCAAGAAGGCATGAAAGTGGCTTGATAGGGGTCATAATAAGTCTCAGATGTCCCTTGCAGTTCCTTCTGGTAAGGTATGGGTCTATGTGACCTCCTTTGGTTCATGAAATAGAGTGGTTCAGTGACTTCTTTGGCCTTTTGATATGCAGCTTTGATTCCAGGCAAGGAAGGGCACTGATCTGTAGGATGGTATTCTTTACAGACAAAACACAATTCTATGGATTACAATGGACATTCATTCCTAGGATGCTTTCTAGTGAACCTGGGACAAAAGATGGCCAAAGCCCTCTTGGCTTCGTCTTGCTTCCTTTGGATCTGTAAGGTATCCAGTTGCATGGCAAGAAACTGCCTCATATCACTCTTGAAATCTTCCATTTGATTTGCAAATTCATTTTTGGATAAGGTACTGCTCCCAACATTTCTACTTGTAGCCATTTCCTCCAGAGGAATGTTTTCTTCTTCTTCTTCCCTTGAGGTTCCTCAAATATGTTTTGTTGTCCACCTAAGGGTTTTTTAATCACAGTCATCGAAGAAGAAAGAAGGTTGGCTGTGTGAAGCAGTGGGGGTGTTGTGCAATAATTTTTCTAACTTATCTCTACTCCTACAAGGCATGAAAGAAAATCTTTTTGGTTGATTTTTGTTTTTTTCTCTACTTGTACCCGCAAAACTGAAATAGATTGAACTGCAACTAACTATCTTGCTAAAATGAAAATGCGGAATTGAAATGAAAGTAGGAAATGACTAATTTATTTTTCTCAAATGAAATTGCAGGAATGAAATGCTAGGCTACACTTGCGGAATTGAAATGCTAATCTACGCTTGCATAATTGAAATTGCGGAATTGAAATTCTAATCTATGAAAGCAGGAAATGTCTAATCTACTTTTGAGAAAATGAAACAATCTACTCTACGCTTTCTGAAATAAACTACTTAGAAGAAGGTTGTAGTAGAAAATAGAAGAAAAGCAGCGATCACCAATACTCTGACGCTTCCCCGGCAACGGCACCAAAAAGATGGTTGGCCCCAGTATTGCAGCAATAATGTTGCAACTCCCAGGACTCCCTTCTTTAATTTTATCAACCTGGTAGTTTGTAACAAACTTGGAAGCGACGGTGCTGTATGCACAAGTACTAGCTCTTGCCCCAGCTGTCACTTGGTCAGCTGCCACAAGTCCGCTAGGAGCTTAAGCCAACTTCTATGAGCTCTTAGAAGAAGCTTTTTAATTGATTGATGAAAGCTAACTCAAAGGAGGCTAATCTACTTGCAAAAAGAAGCGAAAAGCGGAAAGGAAATGCAAACCCTAGAAAACCCTAATTTTACCAGCTAGCCCTACTGATGCAAAAAAGAGGATGCAAGCTACTCAAAGAGATGTCATTACTTCTAGGAAAGTAAAATACATGTGTTTAAACTACTTCGATCTGAAGAAAACATATTTTTATATTTTTTATTAAGTTGTCAGATTTACCATGCATGTGCTTTCATTGTTTTTTACTATGCAGAGATGGATCGATGGGAGAAAATGCTTGCAGGAGGTTGGGAAGGATAGAAGAGGTCCTAAGGGGTCCCTATCACCCTTCCTGAGAGTTTCACAATGATCAGATCTCAAGAAAATGCTTTCGTGAGCTTCTACAGGAAGTCTGTAGGGGTTCTACAGGATGTTCTGGAATTTCTACATGATGTTCTGTAATTTTCTACAGGATGTTCCGAAAAGAGGATTTTGGAGAATGGTTGGAGGGGAAAAGGTGGAGGAACGAGTATGGAGGTGAAATAGGGGTGTAGGGGAGTTCAAGACTTGGAGGATGGAGTCGAGGAGTGGCGCAAATGGTGAGATTTGTTCAAGGAGGGATTAAACGATGTTGCACAAGAAGATGAGAATCATGGCAAAGTAACGCGAATGAGGCAAATGTAAGGTAAGGGTCCTAAGTGAAGGGTGAAGCAGGTAGGTTGGATGGAGTATGGGCAGGTAAGGAAGGATAACATGTACTCTGCAAGTGGTTTTTCAAACTGAACAAACAAACACTTATAAAACCTATGACCTAGTTACTTCACTCTAATCTGACCTAACAACAAAAGGAAATGAACAGCAGTTTATTCGAAATGAAATGCGTGAAATAACTTATGCAACTAAGCAATCATCGAATGAAGCATTTAAACACTACTAATATCAGCATCTGCAAAAGAGGATTCCAACACTAAGAATTGCATGACAAAGCAAAACAGCGTTTTTGTTGGCAGCAATGTCACCTTTGTCCCAACTCACGATCCCACTGAGGGAGAGGTGAGATCAGAGGTGCTTGATGGCATTTTTCTAAAGATATTCCCTGTTACTAATCTATCAATTAAATCTAAACATGAAAAGCTACTTTAACCATA
Source organism: Pinus taeda (assembly GCA_000404065.3). Classification (NCBI taxonomy): domain Eukaryota; kingdom Viridiplantae; phylum Streptophyta; class Pinopsida; order Pinales; family Pinaceae; genus Pinus; species Pinus taeda. The sequence continues at coordinate 33,986 of APFE031202527.1, forward strand.
AATAGCAACCTAAATAACAAACCAAGATTTAAATCTAAATAGTAGATTTTATTCTAAGAATGCAGCAAAGACATATGAAAGTAAACAAAGGAAGTATTGGGCACTTGAGATGGGCCCAACCCCAAGAGCTAAAACCTCCTAAGAGAAATTAGAGCTGGTGCAAAGTTGGATTCATCCTTATTGCTCAAGAAATAATAGTTACATAAAAAATTGTCCACAAGGAAAACTTGAAAATATGCTGAAATGGAGAGCTAAACTACTGCCTAAAAATGACTAAAATCGAACTACAAACTAGCTAGCTTATGCCTAAAAAGTGACTAACTACTCGCTAACCAAAATGAGGCCCTAAGCCCTCTTATTTATACAAATTGAGGACCCCAACAGTCCTCCTAAACTTTAGGGACTCGGCTACCCAAAACTTGCAGTTAACAGTAGTCCTACTTGACTTGCTCGGCTGCCCTTATGATAATCAATTTGGTGGCCCTTTAACTCCGAGATTATGGTGGAGAATTCGAGGTCGGGGCCCATAAATTAAGGGGACACCTTCCTACAAATCCTCTCCACGAATTTGGCTGCCAAGTGCTCATTTAAACCTTTGATTTTGTCTCCAAATTGACCAAAAAGACTACACAAAGCACATTAGACTTGTTGGCATAATGACTAACCCAATTCACTCTATTAGCATAAATATAATAAAAAACATGCAATAAACTAATGAGAATGGTGGATTAAGTCGAATTAGGAGGTTGGATGAGCCCATATAGTTATCCATTTTTGGGGCTCATCATCACCCCCTACTGAAAGTGTTGCTCATCCTCTGAGCAACTAATCTATCTCTTCATCTCTGATGGCCCTGGTGGCCTCCCTATCATGCCAAGCTTCCAAAGTGATGTCCTCTTCTCAGTCATGAAACCATGCTTTTCTCTCTGCTTCTTCCCACTGCCTGTTCTCCTTTTCCTGGAGAAATCTCAGCTTCCTGTAAAACTGTCTCAGCATCTTGTAGAGAGGTCTTTGTGTCCAACATTTTCATTCTTTCTCTCCAGGTGGATGTCTACGACCATCCCCGTTCATAGGTGATGGATGCCTTTGAGGGGGACCTCTCCTTTTGTGTAGATGAGGTGTCGACAATTGTGATTGGCTCTTTTGACTATGGTTGGGGTCTGCCAGTTCTTATCTGCATGCTCCTTCTTACCTTAAAATATAGTGGAAGCTCCCTCTTTCGCTTCTCCTTCTGCTTAGGGGATGTGCTGAGGGTGGCCAGCACAGCTGCTGCCTCCCTAGCTAAAATCTCGGCCAATTCCTCCTTCTGCTGCCCTTTCCCCAGACTTCCTGTAGAAAGTCCTGTAGTGGCCATTTTCTGGCTTCCTGTAGAAGTAGTTTTCTGGCTTCCTGTAGAACCAATTTTCCCTGATTTGGCTTGCTTGGCTGGGGGTGCCTTCTCTTTGACTTGTGTTATGGTTGCCTTGGGTGTTGTTTGCATCCTTTCAGTCTTCTTTGCCTGAGTTTGCAACCGTTTCTCCCTTGGCGTCGGTGTTTTTATTTTACTCCCAGCTTTGGCCTCAACAGCTTGTCCTTTTTCTTGCTTTTCCTTTTGTTGTTCTTGTGGCTTTTCCTGTGATGGCATGTCTTGGTTTTTCTTACCCTTAGCTTCCTTACCTTTAGGTTTCTTCTCTGCCTCAATATGTTCCTTCTCCTCACTGCTGGATGAAGTGAGTTCTTCTACCAATGTCCGGATATCATCATTCTTGGTCATATTACGGAAAATATCCCAAGAGATAGGGACATTATAAGTATGGAGGGCATCTTCTACGAGGAGCTTGATAAGCCCATGATGAGCCAGCTGGTCTGGTGTCCCCTCCTTCAGTTTTGTGCCACACTCAATTAATGACTGCAGGAGGAAGTATGGGATGCTCAATTTTTGTTCTGAGGGCAAATCCATCTTATGCCTGAGCTCAGTTAACAAGCGGAAGTGATACCCATACAGAATACTAAATCGCCCCTCATAGGTAATATATTTCATAATTTGAAGGCTGACCTCACTCCAAAATGGCTGTAAGCTAGCTCTCCGGACCCATTTTTATCCTCTGAAAATTGTTCTTCTGGTAGGAAGAATTACTTTTTAGCTTTTTGGCCCAATTTCCTTTCATCTTTATCCCAAGGCATCCCCAATGGCAATTTAGTGACCCGACTAATGAGTGTTGGGGTGAGTTTTAAGGTCAATCCCCTAGGCTGCAGGGACCTTAGGAACTCCTCTATTATTTCATTATCGTGACCTTGGATTTTATCACAGAAGGTCATCCACTTTGCACGGGTAAACAGGTCTACCACCTCAGGAGTTTCTCTCAATTTCTTAGAATCTGAGGGTTCCTTTTTGATAAACCTTCCAGGCATGGTGAAGATACCCTGTTTTCGGCTTCAGCTCTGGTTAGACTGGAAATTCGGTGGTTTTCCCCCTTGGTTCTCAGGTCATGGTTTCTCTGTTGTTTATATCTCCCCCTTTCACCAATTCTCTGATAAAAATATTGTTGTTGCCCAAGACTTCGACTTGTCAAAGGGAATGAAGCTCTCACAGACAGAGTGCATAGCAGATTTTTATACCAATCATATAACAGTCACACAAAAAATTGATACGTGCACAGGTGAGCCTTACAGCGGTTTGTCATAATAGTGGGGAGGGTTTGTTAACAGGAATCATGGAGGTGAGTACAACGCAACACCATTAAAAGAAATTTTGTGTATCATATAAGAAAACCACCATTCTTGACCCACAGGCAGACTGGTTTTAATTTTTCCCACTTCAAACAAGCTAGTTCACCACCTTCCAAAATATCATGCATGGGAATGGTGTTTTTGAGCCTACCTCTCTTCAAGCTCCAAATTTGATGAAGAAAAACTTGGGCTTTTATGCTCTGGAAGGCTTTGCTATACTTTCCTATAGAACGTCTTCCTGTAGAACACCCCTACACCTCTGAGTGAGCCCGATACACTGGAGAACTGTGAACCAGGCTGCAAAGCTCAATGGAGGACGACGGGTTAATCATTTTGTGGAAGCGGAGGATGCATACTTCAGTTTAAAATGTTGCAAGTGCAAGTTAACAGCAGTTTGTGAGTTTCAGCCGAGCGTTCGTTAATTGCTGCGTGATTTGTGGTGAGGTGGCAAAAATGTGCACCAGCTTTATTTGAACTGCAGTGATGTTATGAATTGCATGTTCTCTTCTATCTGTTAATCATTTGATGTCCTATGCGTTGGAGTTCAACACGTCTACCACTACCTATGTTTTTCAAATTTCACGTAAACGACTATACACGTATGCTGCGTGATTTTTGCCTGGATGAGTGCAATCGAATCTGGCTAGCTTCCTGGCTGAATCCCACCATCTCATTCATTCATGCACTACTTAGATTAGATTCATGCAATAAAGGAATGAGTTTTAGTCACATACCTGGAAGTCGAATGTGGCTGCCGTGAGGTGCTATGGCCTTTCATTTGCTGCATGCATTGGTTTTTGTGGTTGCATGAGGGTTTGGTGGCTGATTCATGGCTATTTTTTTCTTGTGCAAGTATCCTCTGGCTGGATCCATACTGCAAGAGCTGGTCTTCACGTTCATATCTGCACCCTCAAGCTGTTGCTGCTGCTAAATTTTCACAGGACAAAAATTGTTTTCGCCATTGCTCCCGAACGACAGACCAGATCAATCTAAAACTTGTTGAGCATGTTCCTATCATCATTATGCACCTCCCATAGCAAAATTGCGATCAATGGATGCACAAATTTGGAGAGAAACCGAAAATGGTTGAAGATTACAGAGATCAATTTCTCGGAAACCATGTGTCGGAATTGGCTCAAACTACTTGGGTAGGTTACTATCAACCATATGCACCTCCCCATGAAACATGTTTTGAAACGGATGCACGGATATGGAGAAAATGCAAAAATGGCTGAAGGTGATGGAGGTTGATTTCTTGGAAACCGTGCCCCGGAATTGGATGAAATTGCTCGGGTGTGTTGCCATCATCCCTATACAACTCCCTGTAAAATAGTTTTGTAAATGGATGCACGGTTTTCAAGTTATGGAAAAAATAAATAAAATAAATAATAAAAATAAAAAATAAAAAATTGTTCTATGTATTTTTTTCTTCAAAGCATTCTGCAAGTTTTTTCATGGAAAGAAAAACTGAGCTTGGGCTGTGATGCAGGCATGAAGATGATGGAGGAGGAGTTTGAAAATTGCAAGAGGACTTCTGAACCCTTGAGGAAGCTATCATGTTCGCCAAACTACCTTTTTGCAATCCATTTTTAGCTTCTTGTAATTTCTACAGGAACTTCCTATAAAAAACACAGTTTTCATAAAAAAAGCACAATGAGGTGGAAAAAATGGTGGAGAAAGGTGAGGGATGGAAACATGGATGTTTGTAGGCCTCATAGACATATTCTCAGCCTTTGGGTCCTCTTTGGAGATCAATTTGGCTTTCTTGTAAGCTTCTTGTAGAAGACACAGAACTTCCTGTAGAAAATACAGTTTTCATAAAAGAAGCACAATGACGTGGAAAAAATGATGAAAAAGGGTGAGGAATGGAAACATGGATACTTGTGGGCCTAGCCAATAAATTCCAAGCTTTAGATTCCCTTCCAAAATCGAATCTGGCTCGCCTGAAGGTTCTACAGGATGTTTCCTGTAGAAATACAGAACTTCCTGTAGAAATGCCTGTAGCTTCATGTAGAAGGCCCAATCTCAACCCAAATGTGAACAAATCCTAGGAGAAGTGAGTGGCCATGGAGGGGGTGTCCTTGAGCCTAGTACGGACCCTTGTCCTCGTTTTACGTGCCCCTTTTTTCTGCAAAGTATTCACTGCAACCTGCAATTTTTTTTACAGAGATTAGTCCTGATTTCTCTTTTTCTTTTTTTTCTTTTTTTTTTTTCCTTTTTTTTGTTGAAAACAACTAGGGCGCCTCATGGAGTTTTTCACCCTAATTTCCTGCCCTGGGCGCCTCCAAAGGAGGTTTTCACCCAAGGATCTTCTTCTCTTTTTCTTTTTCTCTTTTTTTCTCTTTTTTTCTTTTTTCCAACCCATTGACCGCCTCATGGAAGTTTTCAATCAATGAGCCAATCTAAGGCGCCTCTGCGGAGGTTTTTACCTTAAATTTTTCTTCTTATTTCCATTTTTTCATTTTTTTTTCTTTTTTTTTCTACCCTACCCTACTTGAAAAACAAAATCGTTCTCAAGTATAAGAATACTTCCAATGGAGCCATGTGCACCTCGAGAGTAGAGACAAAATGATGTGGAGGCTGGAAATTCATGCTTTGACAGCTATCCAGATTTTAGAGACCAAATGGTTTGACTTTGAATGGATTAGGCATAGTTGAAGAAGAAAGTATTGTTGCAACTTAGTGATCGTCTGAAACCATATCTCAATATAGCTCTGATATCCTTGGTCCTTTTGTTGATTTGGATCATTGTCCACATCTTCTTCTATCATGACCTTCACATCTTCCTGTTTTTGCTGAGTTTTCTCTTGAGTACATGGAGGATTTGATGGTAACCATGAGGGAGCACTCTCAATCTCTGATTTTGATGTCTTCTCTTCATCAAGTGCAGCCCATGGTTCTTTGATATTCTCCTTTGCATCTTTGTCTGCTGGATGAGGTCCTTCAATGATATCAATACAATCTCTGTTTTGCAAAACTCTTCCTGAGCTTTGGTGAAGATCATTGAGCTCAAGAGGAGTCATTTGGACATGTTGTGCCTCAGCTTTTCAATTGGGTTGACCTACTCCAATGTGCGGGTTTGGAAATGGTGGTACGGGTAGCTGAGTGGGGGTGTATATTTGAGATGGATGTGGATGGGGTTGTGGTTAGGCAGGCATTTGGGGTTGCCTTGGTGGAGCAGGAAGCGATGGTTGTGGATGAGCAAGCGGTGGAGGAAAATGAGCGAGAGGAGTGTTGTACTGGGGCCTCCACCCCTGATGAGGTGTATTCCACTGAGGCTGTGGCTGACCATAAGAGTGAAACGAATGAGCAGCTAGTTGGGCATAATATGGATCTGTGAAGGAACAAGGAGGAGGTGTGAACCAGGAAGGATGAATAGGGGGGCCCCAAGAAGGCATGAAAGTGGCTTGATAGGGGTCTTAATAGGTCTCGGATGTCCCTTGCATTTCCTTCTGGTAAGGTATGGGTCTATGTGACCTCTTTTGGTTCATGAAATAGAGTGGTTCAGTGACTTCTTTGGCCCTTTGATATGCAGCTTTGACTCCAGGAAAGGAAGGGCATTGATCTGTAGGATAGAATTCTTCACAGACAAAACACACTTCTATGGAGTACAATGGACATTCGTTCCTAGGATGCTTTCTAGTGCACCTGGGACAAAAGATGGCCAAAGCCTTCTTGACTTCCTCTTGCTTCCTTTGGATCTGTAAGGTATCCAGTTGCATGGCAAGAAACTGCCTCATATCACTCTTGAAATCTTCCATTTTATTTGCAAATGCATTTCTGGATAAGGTACTGCTCCCAACATTTCTGCTTATATCCATTTGCTCCAGAGGAATGTTTTCTTCTTCTTCTTCCCTTGAGGTTCCGTAAATATGTTTTGTTTTCCACCTAAGGGTTTTTTAATCACAACCATTGATGAAGAGAGAAGGTTGGCTGTGTGAAGCAGTGGGGGTGTTGTGCAATCATTTTTCTAACTTATCTCTACTCCTACAAGGCATGAAGGAAATCTTTTTGGTTGTTTTTTGTTTTTTCCTCTACTTGTACCCGCAAAACTGAAATAGATTGAACTGCAACTAACTATCTTGCTAAAATGAAAATGCGGAATTGAAATGAAAGTAGGAAAGGACTAATCTATTTTGCTCAAATGAAATTGCAGGAATGAAATGCTAGGCTACACTTGCAGAATTGAAATGTTAATGTACGCTTGCAGAATTGAAATTCTAATCTATGAAAGTAGGAAATGTCTAATCTACTTTTGCAAAAATGAAATTGCAGAATGGAAATGAAACAATCTACTCTACGCTTGCTGAAATAAACTACTTAGTAGAAGGTTGTAGTAGAAAATAGAAGAAAAGCAGCAATCACCAATACTCTGACGCTTCCCCGGAAACGGCACCAAAAAGATGGTGGGCCCCAGTATTGCAGCAATAATGTTGCAACTCCCAGGACTCCCTACTTTAATTTTATCAGCCCGGTAGTTCGTAACAAACTTGGAAGCGATGGTGTTGTATGCACAAGTACTAGCTCTTGCCGCAGCGGTCACTTGGTCAGCTGGCACAAGTCCTCTAGGAGCTTAATCCAACTTCTATGAGCTCTTATAAGAATATTTTTAATTGATTGATGAAAGCTAACTCAAAGGAGGCTAATCTACTTGCAGAAAGAAGCGAAAAGCGGAAAGGAAATGCAAACCCTAATTTTACCAGCTAGCCCTACTAATGCAAAAAAGAGGATGCAAGCTACTGAAAGAGATGCCATTACTTCTAGGAAGGTAAAATACATGTGTTTAAACTACTTCTATCTGAAGAAAACATCTTTTTGTATTTTTTATTAAGTTGTCAGATTTACCATGCATGTGCTTTCATTGTTTTTTACTGTGCAGAGGTGGATCGGTGGGAGAAAATGCTTGCAGGAGGTTGGGAAGGTTAGAAGAGGTCCTAAGGGGTCCCTATCACCCTTCCTGAGAGTTTCACAGTGATCTGATCTCAAGAAATCGCTTTCGTGAGCTTCTACAGGAAGTCTGCAGGGGTTCTACAGGATGTTCTGGAATTTCTACAGGATGTTCTGTAATTTTCTACAGGATGTTCCGAAAAGAGGATTTTGGAGAATGGATGGAGGGGAAAAGGTGGAGGAACGAGTATGGAGGTGAAATAGGGGTGTACGGGAGTTCAAGACTTGGAGGATGAAGTCGAGGAGTGGCACAGATGGTGAGATTTGTTCAAGGAGGGATTAAACGATGCTGCACAAGAAGATGAGAATCATGGCAAAGTAAGCGAATGAGGCAAATGTAAGGTAAGGGTTCTAAGTGAAGGGTGAAGCAAGTAGGTTGGATGGAGTATGGGTAGGTAAGGAAGGATAACAGGTATTCTGCAAGTGGTTTTTCAAACTGAACAAACAAACACTTATAAAACCTATGACCTAGTTACTTCACTCTAATCTGACCTAACAACAAAAGGAAATGAACAACAGTTTATTTGAAATTAAATGCGTGAAATAACTTATGCAACTAAGCAATCATCAACTGAAGCATTTAAACACTATTAATATCAACATCTGCAAAAGAGGATTCCAACACTAAGAATTGCATGACAAAGCAAAACAACATTTTTGTTGGCAGCAATGTCACCTTTGTCCAGATCACGATCCCACTGAGGGAGAGGTGAGATCAGAGGTGCTTGATGGCCTTTTTCTGAAGATATTCCCTGTTACTAATCTATCAACTAAATCTGAACATGAAAAGCTACTTTAACCATAAATATCAACCTAAATAACAAACCAATATTTAAATCTAAATAGTAGATTTTATTCTAAGAATGCAGCAAAGACACATGAAAGTAAACAAAGGAAGTACTGAGCACTTGAGATGGGCCCAACCCCAAAAGCTATAGCCTCCTAACAGAAATTAGAGCTGGTGCAAAGCTGGATTCATCTTTATTTCTCAAGAAATAATAGTTACATCAAAAACTGTCCACAAAGAAAACTTGAGAATATTTTGAAATGGAGAGCTAAACTAATGCCTAAAAAATGACTAAAATCGAACTACAAACTAGCTAGCTTCTGCCTACAAAGTGATTAACTACTGGCTAACCAAAATGAAGCCCTAAGCCCTCTTATTTATACAAATTGAGGACCCCAACAGTCCTCCTAAACTTTATGGACTCGGCTGCCCAAAACTTGCAGTTAACAGTAGTCCTACTTGACTTGCTCCGCTGCCCTTGTGATAATCGATTTGGTGGCCCTTTAACTTCGAGCTGATGGTGGAGAATTCGAGGTAAGGGCCCATAAATGAAGGGGACACCTTCCTACAAATCCTCTACACGAATTTGGCTGCCAAGTGCTCATTTAAACCTTTGATTTTGTCTCCAAATTGACCAAAATGACGACACAAAGCACACATTAGACTTGTTGGCATAATGACTAACCCAATTCACTCTATTAGCATAAATATAATAAAAATCATGCAATAAACTAATGAGAATGGTGGATTAAGTCGAATTAGGAGGTTGGATGAGCCCATATAATTATCCATTTTTGGGGCTCATCACATGCATAAACGGATGAAACTACGCCCATACAAGTTATAGATTCATCCCAGCAATTGGCAGAGAGCAGACATGGTGACTAGTGTTGTTGATCGCATGTAAGGGAATTCAGTATCATGCATGTCATTGTGCACACGCGTGCGATCTAACCCATTTGTCACACTCACCGAGGCAAAGACAAGAAGCAAGTCCAACTGGAGCTAAACATGTAGTTGACAGTTGATGTGCATGACCACCAACACACATTGGAAGATCAACACGAACACTATGCATCAGTATGTTGTGGGTTCGACCGCACCCAAGAAGACCATGTGCATGCTAGCAGACAAGTTGGATCGAGGAGCCATACCAATGCACTCGGATGCAACAGAGGCAAGAGTTCACTTCAGCAAGATGTCACCATGGAGCGCATGCACACCATCATGGACAACCAAGCTTGGAATCAGTTCACCACCTTCACCATCACAAGCATGTCAAAGAGTTGGTCTCACCACAATGGACCAAGTGTCAATGATGTCTTGCATGGCTTGCTCAAGCCATTTTCTCTCACGTGGGCACATGTGCATTGTAATGTAACATCTTGTCAAGTGGAATTTCAAGTGTCGATAGTTGGATGTAACAGTCATAGAGTAGATGAAGAGTCATGAAGGTAGATGAACTGTCACAAAAGGGAATGTCAAGTGTCACTCCACCCTTTGCTATAAATAGAACCTCATAACTGATTGTAAAGGATTTTGGTCAGCCAAGCTTCCGATAAGACTGTCTTGGAGAGAGCTTGGACAGTATTGTAACGAGCCTTGGCTTCTCCATTGCGCAAAGCTAGTACATCTCTTTGGAGGAGCATGCGGTTGTGGTTGTAATGTTCCAGTATCGGAACTAGTGGTTGGACATGGATGTATTGTATGACTGGAACTTACACTTCTTAATATAACAAGAGCCAACACATTTCATGCATATGTTGTATTGTATTCTATGCTATCTGGTTTACTCTAAATGATATATGTATTTATTTACTTACGCATGCATGTATAGCTATCTATGTATGTATATATGAATCTTTCTGATATGTGTTGTTGGTTTAACCATCACTGTTGTATAGGTAAATCCCCTCTACGGATAGAGGCGATCCCTACTAGCCCAACAGGGGTCTAGCAACAATCGAACAATGCTACACCGCAGGTTCCTAGTTGTAATTAACAAGTAGGTAAGAATAACTTACTTGGATTCCAACGCTTGTTTGTCGAAGAGACGTTCTTCTCGCTCCTTCACTCCAGCCGATCACAATTCCCCGCTATCCTCGCGGATGAACACCTGCACAAGCAAAAGAGAGCAAACAAGAGCGTAAAATCTAATAAAGACAACTATGTATCGGTCAGGAAAGATACAATTTACATTAATCATTCATTGAACACATGTAAATGGAACCATAAGAGTAGTCATCTATCTTTATTGACAAAAGTAGAGGAAGGTACAACCGATGTCCTGACGCTGCGTCCTTCCCTAGAGGGTCCAGCCAGCGTGTCTCCCAATTATTCACCTTTAAATCAAACTCCCAAGTCACAAAGTCTCTCTCTCACATACAAGGCCACTAACTTATGACCTTCTCTAGCTCAAAGCAATCCTCACACCACACACTAAATGCCTACAAGGAGCAGCACTCAAATGCACTAAGAATTCCTTCAACAAAGTCTATATGTTCCAAACTAGCTGCTCATGGGCAATGGAGGAGGCTTATAAAGGAGAAGGAGTCTCCATGAATAGACAAAGGATGAGATTTCCTCCAAGGAAAGTGGGTGGTCAGTCGAACAGACATGCCAGAGAAAGGATGGCGACCTCAACAATGCTAACAACCAGTTCTGGAGGGATCTGGAAGGCTGGTTGTTAGAACAAATTCGCCCAAACAGGATCAGCGCGGAAAACCCGTGAACTGCCGCGCTGACATCACAAACCGACGTAGAAGAAGTCTCGTCAGCGCGAAAAGGACAAACGGAGGAGGCGCTGTTCGGAAAAATGGGACCAGCGAGGAAAAGACGTGTGCTTCCGCGCTGGCAGCGCAACAGATACACTGACCTCCACCCATCAGCGCGGTTATTTTATTAACAGTCGCGATGATCCATTTGACTTAGGCAAAAAGGGTTTTTTAGCCATTTGGGGAGCATGAGTATAGGTGAATGTGGTTTTATGGCACAGTAAAGAGACTGACATGATGGCGGTGACATTTTACTGTGTAACAGATGCCCCCTAAAGCATGAAGCCTGAGAGAGTGGGAGGGGTGAAATGCTTTACGAGACTGCTGGACTGGAACACCACTCGAGAGAACCTGCAGGCGGATACAACTGATATTTCAATTACATGTAGTCTAGGCATGGGCGCAGCCATCCAAAAGACATATAGAAAAAAGTCTATGGTGTGGACGCAGCCACCCAGCTGATAAGACCATAATGATAAGAGGTATGGTCGCAGCCATCCTTAAGAGGACTCAGGTATGGTCGCAGCCATCCATCAATGAGTCATGTAATGATGTCCCACAAAATCGCAACCTGGTCCACAATGGACTAGAACCAGGGTCTTGCGCTCCATCCGAGTCCGAACAAAGTACAAGTTCAAACATGTGAATATATGTGTCGAAGTCGAACATGCTTGAACATCGTCTGATTACCAGCCAATGACGAAAGCTGTTAACAGACGCGAGAGGGGCCACCAATGATGACGATGGTCCTCAAGGTACTATAGGTACAATCCACGGCATGTGAATGAATGAGCCGATGTCGAACACCCGCGGAATCATTCGATCAGAGGCCAATGATGAAACCTCGCGTCGAACACGAAGAACCTGCCATTAAGGCATGCAGGCTCCAAGGTACCTGAAGGGAGTCTCTAGGTCACTCCTGGATAATGAGCTGAAGTCGACAGGAAGTGATCTTTGTCGAAGGTGGGCCATAATGTTTCCTACATCATCGATGCGAGACGGGTAGAGACAAGTTTGTTTTTGCGTGAAATATCAGAGGGAGGTTATACTTGCAGAGGCCAACTTCTCTTGAACATATCGGCGGCACAATGACGGATTTGGCAGTATTTGGGGGTCAAATGATCAGAGGTCGTAAATGGAAGGACAATGAGCAAATGAATGGCCAAATAGGATAACCCAAACCCATGGACGCAGAAGTGAAACGAGATGAGATGTCCCCACCCAGACACGAATGCAAACAGTGCCATGTTCAAGAGCGACATACTGCCGATGACGACGATTA
>APFE031202542.1:6504-55397 GCA_000404065.3 Pinus taeda
TTAGCAAATATGGAGCATTGCAGCATGCAAAGTATGACATATTTGGCCTGTAAAATGTCAATCATGAAATATGAGTAACCTGCTGCAGCCGGAGGCTAACAGGACCAAGAAAAGAGTTCATCATTGGGTGAGATCTCGTGCATTTGAGTTGAATGGTATGCATACATCAACACATCTAAATGTGCTTCCTTTGGTTTCATATAGTATGCTTCTAGGCATGGATTGGTTGTTCATTCACAAGAGTAAAGTGGATTTCTATGACAAGGCTATTGAGTTTTGGGATGATGATGGAGAAAATATATTCTTGTAGGGAAAGAAGAACCCTACATCAATGAGAATGGTTACAAATATGCAAGTGAAGAGCAACTGCAAGAAAGGATGTTTGTTATTTGCAGTGCATATTTTGAATAAAAAAGGAAAGGATGTTGAGGATGAGGAAGTCCTAAAGAAGTATCCTATCTTGCAGGAGTTTAAAAATGTTTTTCCTGCGGAGATTCCATAGTTACCTCATCTCAGGGAAGTGTATTTCTCTATTGAATTGATTCCAAGAGAAACACCAACATGTCTAAGGCACCTTATAGGATGAGTAATCAGAAGTTGGTGGAATTGATGCAGTAGCTTAAGGAAATGCTTAATAAGGGATACATAAGGCCAAGTGTATCTCCTTGGGGTGCACCAGTATTGTTTGTCAAGAAGAAGTATGGTACTCTTAGATTGTGCATTGATTGCATGTAGTTGAAGAAGGTGAGCATCAAGAACATGTATCCATTGTCACAGATTGATGACTTTTTTGATCAGTTGAAGGCAATAAAATTATTTTTAAAGATTGATTTGAGATCAAGATATCATCTAGTGCACATGAAAGAAGAAGACATCTAAAAGACTACATGTCACATGAGGTATGGGTATTATTAGTTTGTGATATGTAGGAGCATCAACTCACATTTTTTACTGCAGAATTGACAAGGAGGTTCAAACTTATTTACGAAGGGAGTTCGTTCCCTAATGTTTGATTTTTTAATTTAGTTTTATGTATTTTTCCTTTGTTTTTATGACAAATGTACAAAATGTGGATTAATCTAATAAGACCTCTCTTAAAGAGAGATCTTAGGAATGAGATAGAGAGAATATTGAGTTAGTTAGATCATAGATAAGATTGATAGGCCTAAGTTGAGGGGTCCAGGTGAGATTATTATGGATCTAGAGAGACTCTAGAATCTAAAACTAAATTAGTTTCAGTCCTCTTTATACAAATATTTTTTTATGTAAAATTAGAAGTGTGGAGAGGGGTGAGTATGAGAAAAGTGAGAGTCTTGCAGGAGCCGAGAGAGGCCAAAAGGCTAGAGAGGGAAAAATCATTGTATTTCAAGCCAAGGGCCCTTTTTTCTTTCTAATTATGTATATATAAATGCTAAACACTCTGTTTCTAGTGCAATTGAAGTGCTAGCTTTTGCCATTGTTTAATATTGTTAATGTCTGGATGCACAAATCCAGTCATTTAATGACTGCATGAGTTAAAGCTCAGGAGGGACTCAAGCATTATTAAACCCTGATTTTGAGATCAAAGAACTATTTTACCTACACAGTACAACCATGAAGGGTTTTGAGTGGATTAGAGGATCGTGCTACATGCACAATACAACTAAGAGGGGTTGTAGGAGGACTAGAGTAGTGCTACGTGCATGGTGTAAAAGGATTAAGGAGGAGTGAAATTAGAGTAAGCAGAGAAAGCATGTGAATGAGCCGAAGGGGGAGTCCAACATAGAGCTAATAGAAGATGAGAGTACAAATAAAAAGAAAGGCCGACACTTAGGCAAAATTAACATTTTGTATTAAATTATACCAATCGACGGTGCCGGAGAATGACAACTGGCAGAGCCGAGAGATGAAATTGGAAGTGTCGGGCTTATGTGGCATGGTGGAACCTACTTGGAAAGAATAACTTGAAATGATTATGTTAAAACCCGAGTCTACATGATTGGGAAGGAAGGACTGGGACATGTCATCCAAACGATAACACCTAGAGGTAGAGTGCTAGAGGCAATGTGCTATAAGGAAGCGATGGCCTGAAGGATGGAGATATTCAGAGGTTGCAAATTGTTACTCAAGGTATCATTGTCAGTTTGGATCAGAGTGGGTGGAGCCCACATGGCTGATGCCTAACCCGAACAATAGCTTTGAAGAGCCCATGACTACATGTCAGGTTTTCAATGCCAGGACACGACAATCTAAATATCCATCAAGCTAGAGTGGATTGGCCTGAAGGGCTTACCCTAGTGGGTTTTTTATATACATTTTTTTATTGCATCGATATAAAAGGAGTGGGATAGTGTAGCAAAGTAGACCCCACCCAGAGGGCTTACCCCAGTGGGCCTCATCCACGTTTATTTATACGATGTCAGGATCTTAGAGTCAAGCTTACTTGGCATCGATTGCACGTTGATTGAGGAGAAGCCATTATATATTGGGAGTACAGAGGCCAAGAAAAATGGGATTGAAGCAGAGGAGGATGGTGTCTCTTAGGCCCGATCCTAAGATTTAGACGGACCACAGAGGTATTACTACAAAACCTAGAGTTTAAGGGAACTTTTACCATACTCATGTAGAGTTGGCCTATCTCATTGATTCCTCCCACTGTAACTTTGGATATAAGGGATTTTACATCCCGAGAACCTCCTATTGTAGGGATTAATGTCTCTATAAATAGATTATGCAGGGATGAAGGAAGCGCTGATTTAGAAAGAGTAACTGGGCATTGTGGGAATTAGCAAGCTCAAATTTTTTCTCCCATCAAAGTGGTATCAGAGCTAGTGATCTAGGTGGATATTGGTGGCCACCCACCAATTCCACTTGGACCCCAACCATTGTTTCTTTTAGTATTTTAGTTTCATTAATTGTAGCACAATTTACTATTTTTAGCAGTTTTTCGGGTCCTAAACTTTTGGAGCCATTTTGAGGCCCTAAATGACATTTTTTTGGCAATCTACTAGCTGATGATTTTTTGACAAAAATTTTCTTTTTTGTCATAGTCCTTGAAGAGATCTTTCCAATGGGTTATGATGCACATCAAACAAAGATAATATGACCAAGTCACGACCTCAGGAAGTTGGCTGTCCAACTCACCCCAACGGGGCCCATAAACTCTTGGTGTTACATCTCCTCGGGTTAGGGTTTTGGTTGTTTAGGGTTTTCTCTTATTGTTCAATAATAAAAAGGCCCTTGAGCCTCACTATAACGCAGTTCATAGACATGTAGCCACCACATCTCTTCTCATAGATAAGCTACCATCACCCATGCTAGTCTTATTTCCATTCTATTTGTAAGCATATTTTAGTATTTGATATTAATGAAATGAAGTGTCATTTCTACTGCATCTTTGTATTTATGGTTATATATGTAATTTGTTGCTTTCTTGTTTAAATATGGATTAGTGGTATCAGAGCGGTATGTTATTTCTCTATTTTTCTTTGCATGTCCCCAATGAGGTTGGGATATAAGGAGTTAGGGCTTCAACTGGTCAAACCTTTGCAAGACCAGCCTCGTAAATCCTGACGGCCTCCCATGGCAGATGAATAGAAAGAAAAGGGGCCAGGAGATCCTATCAAAATCTTGTTCGAGGAATCCTTTGAGTGACAAATGAATGCGATGATGGACAACTTTGCCCAGATCCTTCAGTGGCTACCCAGGGGCGATGCATCTACTTCCGATAACTACTCTGGAAGCACCACACCCTTTAAGGTACAAGCTAACTATGAAATTCCCATATTTTAGGTTCAGATAAATGAAGATGCTATAGATAAATGGTTAAATATGCTAGAAGGATATTTTTTCATTCATGATTTTTCCAGCCAGGAAAAGATCAACTTTGCACTTATGAAAGCAGCCCCCCACGTGAAGGACTAGTGGAAAACCTACTGTGAGTAGAAGGATGAAATTACGAACTCACTGTTTTTAGCCACACCCACTTGGAACACGTTCCGGGATGCCATCAAGGAGCAGTACAACCTTGTCAGGAGCTATGAGGATAAATACATAAAGTGGATAATGCTGTAATAGGGAAGGGACCAAGATGTGCTGGAGTTTACCAATGTTTCTCATACCCTTCGCACGAAGTTGGGTATCAAGGATTCTGAGAATAATTTGGTTATCAAGTACCTTAGCTGCCTGCACAGGTACATCTAGGACGAGATGGAATTCCTAGACATCTCCTGGCTCAGCACGGCATACTGATATGTGGTCAAGATTAACAAAACGTTTAAATAGAAGAAGCAAGACTTTGGATCTGCAAATCTGAAGCAAGGGAAAGGTGCCCCCAAACCGCAGAGTAAAGGAAAACCAAGGTAGGGTGGCCCAAGACAACCTGCCAAATTTGCAAGCAAAGAACAACGCCGCGAAGCCGAAGAAGGACACGGGAAAGTTGTGTGAGTTCCAGAAGAACTCCACTCACAACACAAGGGAATGTCGGGCCAGAAAATCACTAGTGGCTGAGGTAAAGGCTTCAGAATCTGATGCATTTTATGAGTCTGAGTTAGAACCCGACAAGGGGAATGACAAAGGGAAGCAGATTATTGATGCAAAGTGCAATGCCACCATTGGCACCACGAAGATCCAGAAGGAGGAACTTGAAGATCCAGAGGAGGAGGAGTGCCTCTTCCACTCCTAGATGTGGGTAAAGGTTCCTCGCTACAATTCATTGTCGACAGTGGGAGCCAAAAGAACCTCATTTCGATAGAGGTTGTGAAGCGGCTAGGCTTACTAACTACAGCACATCAACAACCATACACCATTGGGTGGCTTCACCATGGATGGGATCTTCACGTGAGCTAATAGTGCTACCTTCCATACAACATCAAACCCTTCATAGATGAGGTATTATGTGACGTTGTTCCCCTTGATGTTTGTGATGTATTATTAGGCCAACCATACTTATGGAAGCGACATGCTATGTATGAGTCAAAGCCTCATGCTGTTATTGTTACTTTGGGAAATAAGTTGTACAGGATACCGGAGGTAGCATCGTCTACCGCCATCTCTTTGGTTACTGTAAAGAAATGCAATAAGCTCATTTCCAAAAATAGGAAATTTGTTTTCCTGATGATACACCCTCAGGGAAAGAAGAAGACAGTGGCCACGACCTCTAGACAAGGCCCCTTTGCACGGCAACAACAGATGGACAAGGTCATCAAGGAGTATGAGGGCATCTTCACCTCCCCCATAGGGGTGCCTCTACACTGTTAGGTCAAGCACTCCATCGATTTGACCCTAGGTACACTGCTACCCAATGGACTAATCTATCAATGCTCCATTATGGAGAATGACGAAATCAAGAGGCAAATTCAGGAGCTACTGCAGAAAGGTCACATTCGTTTGAGTTCATCACCCTGTGGGAGTCCGATCATGTTGGTACAGAAGAAGGATGGGACTTGGAGACTCTGTATTGACTACCGGGTGCTGAACAAGATCATTGTCTAGAATAGGTACCCGATCGAAAGGATTGATGACCTTCTAGACCAACTAAAGGGGGAAAAATATTTCAGCGAGATCGACTCGAAGTCTGACTATCACCAGGTACAAATCGAACCCTCCGATGTGTGGAGACTACCTTCAAAGCTAAGGAGGGCCTTTTCTAATGGTTGGTTATGCCTTTTGGGTTAACAAATGCTCCTGAAACCTTCATGAGGCTGATGGATGACATATTGCGGCCATTCACCAACTCATTTGTAGTGGCATACTTGGATGAAATCATGATCTTTAGCCAGAGTTGGGAAGAGCACCTCCACCACATCCGACAGGTTGTCCAAACATTACGACAACACAAGCTGTGTGCCTATTTGGAGAAATAAACTTTTGGCATGACCCAGGTACAGTATTTGGGATACACTATTGATGAACGATGGGTGCATATCTATCTAGCCAAGATCCAAGTCATTTAGGATTGGTCAGCCCCAACTAGTCTGATAGAGCTCCATAGCTTTCTGGGTCTTGCCCATTTCTACCACAGGTTCGTGTTAGGATTTTCTCATATCACTTGGCCCTTGAGTCAAGTCACCAAGAGAGGAGCGAAAGAAAAATTATTTTGGTTTGAATCTCAATAGAAGTCATTCATAGAGTTGAAACATCGCCTATGCTCTACACCAATTCTTACTTTACCAGACTTGCAACAACCATTTGAGTTCAAGAAATATGCCTCTAACAATGCTATTGGGGCAATCCTGACTCAACAGTGGCATCTAGTGGCATATCATAGTGAGACACTTTCAGACATAGTATGGAAGTATCCCACTTATGACAAAGAGATGTATTCTATTGTGCAGGCTTGCCGACAATGGAAGCATTACATATTGGGGAAGGAAACGATCATCCACACATACCATTGACCCCTACATTTCATACAGATGCAAGGGAAGTTGCAGAATGATCGCCATGAAAGGTGGGACACATACGTGCAGCAGTTCCATTTGAATATCAAGTATAAGAAGGGTAGCACCAATAATGCTGCAGATTGCCTCAGCCGACCACTGATAATGGCATTAACCACTATGCTTAACTCTTGTGGGCATGAGACTTTTGATTGACCACTTCTCTATAAAAGTGACCTAGAGTTCAGCCACACATACTAGATGCTCTTGGAGGGTTAGCAAGTTCCATATTTTCAACTCCAGGATGCCCTGCTATGCCACCTA
The DNA here is from genome assembly GCA_000404065.3 of Pinus taeda. Taxonomy (NCBI): domain Eukaryota; kingdom Viridiplantae; phylum Streptophyta; class Pinopsida; order Pinales; family Pinaceae; genus Pinus; species Pinus taeda. Next base: position 13,188 of record APFE031202542.1, read on the forward strand.
GGACACCTTTGTGTTCCTTCAAGCAAGTGAGCCAAGATGATCTGGGAACCGCACTACATTCAGGCCACTAGGAATTTCAGTGTTGAGAAAATAGTGGCAGTACTACATAAGTATTTCTATTGGCTGAATCTTTGATAGGATGTCGAGAAGTACATCAGATCCTACATTGCCTGTGCCATTTGCAAACTGACCATCAAGAAGAAAGGCCTCTATGGTCCACTGCCTACCCCTAGTTGACCTTGGGAATCCATATCCATGGATTACATGTCGGGCCTTCCTTCTACAAAGCATCGCAACGACTGTGTTTTTATGGTCGTTGACAGATTGTTGAAGATGGCCATTCTGGCAGCCTACAAGAAGAATATCACAGTAGAAGCCACTACTAAAATCTTCTTTGAATGAGTGTGGGTACACTTTGGGATCCCACAGTCAATCATCTCAGATAAGGATAATAGGTTCCTCAGTACATTTTGGTCCAGTCTCTACTCGATGCTAGACTCCAAGTTCATTAAGTCCACAACTTTCCATACCCAAACTGATGGCCATACATAGATCATAAATAGGATGATCGTACACATTCTGCACATGTACAACTCAAAGCATCCATGCACATGGGATGAGAGCCATCCCTATGTCTATCACAACTATAACCGGGCTCTCTAAATCTCGACTAGCCAAAGCCATTTTTAGGTGGGCTTGGGATTCCAGCCACTATATCCCATTGATGTGGCCATACTATTTGCAACTACTCAGGAACATTCAGCTCATGTGAAGTCGGAAGGCGATAAGGTTAACAACTTAATTGAGCACATCCAACATATCCGCCAGTAGGTCCATGACATTCTTAAGAAATCAAATGCCAAGTATAAGCAGCAACATGATCAACATCGAGTGCCACACAAGTTTTAGGTGGGTGACAAAGTCTGCTTTCATTTTTAGAAGGATCACCTTACCATAGTCTATCATAAACATAGACCACTCCGATATGGTCCTTACTATTGTGTGTGGAGCATGATTGTTCAAAGGTATTTGTTTCAGCCGGATGTATACCCTAGGAAGTTTGTACACCCCTCCACGTGGGGGGGGACTTGTCCTCCCCTCGGGGGTCTGGGGGGGCCGATCCCCCCTGGCTGGGGGGTTTCGGGGGCCAGCGGTCCCCTGGCGGGGGCTTGGGGACAACGCCTCCGAAGCTAAAAACAAATGTAAAATTTCCTTGTAAAAGTATAGTAATTTCTAGTCAATCTGGGCCGTTCATTAGGGGGATGATCTGATGGTAGAACTTATGTTTAGTTTAGGGTTTTTTTCCCTAGAAGGAAACCCCTCTCTTTATATGAAGGTATCATATTGAAGCTATGTAATATATGTGTATTCTTCGTGTGAGAAATAGAGAGGTGAGACTGTGAGAGAAAACATAAGATATTACAGTGGATCTGCTATAGGTTGTGTCTCTTTATTTTGCTGGATAATAGAAAGGAAGGACTGGCTGTTCGGGGTGGACATAGCCCAAACTGGGTGAACCACGTATATCCGTGTCTCTCTTATTTTATGTGTTTTCTGTGTTTATATTTCTGCAATATTTTATGTGTTCTATTGCTCTGTAATATATAATTTTCTAACATTTACACCATTACCAAGGATATGGGTGACAATGCATTTGAGATCATCATTCCCCCATTCCTTGGCCTGCACCCAGTGTTCAATGTGGACCGCTTTCGACCATACTTCCCACGATTGCTAGACACATCAGACATTGTAGAACAACTCACACCTATAGAGTTAAATCCAGATTGCATGGAGCAAGCCACAACTAATTGGATCATGGACACACATATAAAGAACACTCGCTAGCAGAAGATCCAACTGTATCAAGTTGTCAAAGTAGGCCAACTCCTTCACGAGGGCAAGTGGCTCACCAGGGACCAAGTTCAGTAGAAGTTTCCTCGTCTCATGGAGGAACTCAACACAATGGGGACCATTGCTTACTAAGGGAGGAGGAATGATCTAGGTGGATATTGGTGGCCACCCACCAATTCAACTTGGGCCCCCACCATTTTTCTTTTAGTTTTTTAGTTTCCTTAATTGTAGCACAATTTACTATTTTTAGCAGTTTTTTAGGTCCTAAACTTCCGAAGCCGTTTTGAGGCACTAAACAATGTTTTTTTGGCAATCTACCACCAACTAATTTTTGACTAAAATCATTATTTTGTCATAGTCCTCAAAGATATCTTTCCAACGGGTTATCATGCGCATCAAAAAGAGATAATATGACCAAGTTGCGACCTCGGGAAGTTGGCTGTCCAACTCATCCCAATGGGACCTATAAACTCTTGGTGTTACATCTCCTCGGGTTAGGGTTTTGGTTGTTTAGGGTTTGCTCTTATTGTTCAATAATAAAAAGGCCCTCGAGCCTCTTGTAATGTAGTTGAGAGGCATGTAGCTGCCACATCTCTTCTCAGAGATAAGCTACCATCGCCCAAGCTAGTCCTATGTCCATTTTGTTTGTAAGCATATTTCAGTATTTGATATTAATGAAATGAAGTGTTATTTCTACTTCATGTTTATATTTATGGTTATATCTGTAATTTGTTGCGTTCTTGTTCAAATCCAGATCAACGAGAAATATATTTATCTTGACAACTCTTAGCAAAGGATACAAGAAATTTTGGAGGAAACAAGTCAACCTAGCAGAAGCAGAATCAATATGGAAGAAGCATGTTCTAAGTAGAAAGGCACTAGAAGACTACAACAGTAGTGGTGAAATTTCAATAGAGATTTGGACAGTGGAACAATGAGGTAAGTGGATTTTTTTTGACAATAATATGTTGTGATTGAGAGCTAATGATCATAGGGAAGTGTTGAGGAAAGAACTGGAAATTTTGGAGAAGATGGTGCAGCAGAATGTCCCGAGTTAAGGATATTGGAGGGTTTCAATAGTGCAGAAGTGGACCAAAAGGAGACTTTGGAAATGTGATCTTGCCATAGATATTATACAATGAACGTAATGTGTTTTTTGAAGTATGTTTGCAGGAGTGACAACCATACAGAAAGGAGATGTAGTCATTGTAGTAGTAGAGATATAATGGAAAAGAAAGAGGCAACAATCAAGAATTCAAGCAAGAAATGGTGGCAACAAATGGGATTGTTTATACGAGGATAAAAAAGGTCTGAAAGGAAGAAATTTGAGCAGAGGAAGTGCAAAATTCAAAAATATTGAAAGATGAGGAGAAGAGGTACTCCAGAAGAAAAAAAAAGAAAAAAGTTCTACTGCAGGGAACCTAGGAAATAAGGAAACTTCCAACAGGTGAGGTTGGGTAGAAGTTGTCACAAACAATTCCACAGTGGGTGTGGGAAAAAATTTCCAGAGGAAGAGAGGAGACCAAGAGGAGAGCATGGTTTTGGTAGCGAGCAACAGGCTTATTACAGAGACAAGGAGAAAGGCTTCTACTAGCCCATAGGTGGACAAGGAAAGTTCACAAAAGGAAGATATTAAAATGGCTACGGATAGTTATATACAAGGTTCAAGAGGAAGTCACAATGAGAGGGAAGAGAATGTGAAAGAAGAAGACATGAAGAAAAAAATTAGTGAAGAAGAGAGAAAGAAAGAATTGGTTGAGTTAAGGACAGGTTTGGATAAGCTGAAGCAAAAACTTGCAGAATGGGGATGTTATGACTAGAGAGTGAGGAAGAAGGAAGTAAGATGGCATTATTTTCAGAGGAAGTTGAAATTAAGAAAGTATGAAAAGATGAAGGAGGAACTCAGAACAACTGAGTTTACAAGGAAGAATGTGTTCTTTGGCACAAAAGAAGCTAGAGATATTGAAGAAGAATTTTTAGACAGTCTACAAAAAGGAGAAGAGGCAGCTGCAGATTTAGAGGAGAAAAATACCTATGTCTTTCAATATGATTTTTTTTTTTTTTTTTTTTTTTGTGTTTGTAGGTTTAATAGATGGTGATCACTATTTAACTGATATACTTATGCAGGATGATAAAGGAATGAAAATTCTTGAGAAGATAACTAAAAAAAAGTGTTTTGTGAGCATTTGTTTAACCCCTTTAAAGAGGTCAAAGTTAATAAGGAAGTTGATATGATAGAGGAAATTAAGGGAGTATAATCCTTAAGTTTTGACTTAGAGAAGAATGAAGTAACATTATTTTAGGAATATGGTGTAGATGTGAAAGATGAAATAACTTTAAAGGAGGAAGAAACAGATGGAGGAAAGGAATTATTCCAAGAAGATATGCTCAAGAAGATTTCAGTTGGAAGTTTCATGCTTGAGGAAGTAAACACAAGTGAATATGAGAAAATATGGTTGACAAGGGATATGAACATGGAGAACATGGAGATAGTTCAAAGTGATTTTGAATTGTTTGAAGAATTAGATTTATTGGAGAAGAGGATGCTTATAAGGACTGAATCTAAGCTAAAGACAAAGGTAGAGATGGAGTGCATTTGTGCACCAAAAAATGGACCCATCCCTGGAGAGGAAGGTAGTGATGAAGTGGAAGAGGAGAAACAATTGTTGAAGACTATTGTGCAGGTTGAAAAGAGGCTAGAACAACCTGAGAATGATGAATGTATGGGTGTGGACACCAAGAAGGAAACTGAAGAAGCAAAGGAAGAGTTAGTGGGAAGCTTGAAGGAAGGGTGTTGCTAGCCACAAAAGGGACCTTAAGGTATCATGCTTTTAAAACTAACACTTGTTTTGTGAATGTAGGTAATGGAGATTTACATGAACCATTGGAGAAATCCATGAAAAATGGAAAAAACATGGAAATTGCAGCTGAGTTGAAGTTTTTGGAGGATTGGTTGGACCGTTCGAGGACTAATGGTGGAACAAATGAGATGGAAAAGGATTGCAACAATACAAGAGAAGACAAGGACAAGGCTTCAATGGAAAAAATATAGTAGAAAAGAGATAACAATGATGGTGTATTCCAACAAAAAATGCATAACAAGAGAGAAACCATTCCAGACAATTCGCAACTGGATGATTTAGTAGAGTACAAGAACACAATCTAGCAAGGAATGAAGGATTGTTGGTAGCTAGAAGACAAGTTAGATTGGGAAATTGAGAAAATCATAAAGTTGATGGTTAAAGTATCTCAAAATAAACCTCTTGTAGGAAGGAAAGGAAATGATAGATGCTTGTTGATGAAGACAGGGAAAATGTACATCAACAAGGAGAAGGGAGAGCTACAACACAAATTTCAAAAACCAGGAAGAAGGAAGAAGACAATGGACCAAAAAAAACATGATAAGGAGAAGAACCTACTGCAAAATAAAATATGGGATCCAAGAAAGATTTACTTCACCAACACATGGTTAGGAGACCATGAATCTTTTGAACTTTGGGTGTATGATGCAGGAGCATCAACTCACCATTTTTACTACAGAATTGACCAGGGGGGTTAAAGTTATTTACTAAGGGAGTTGGTTTCATAATGTTTTATTCTATTATTTATTTTTATATATTTTTCCTATGTTTTTATGACAAATGTACAAAAGATTAATTAATGTAATAGGACCTCTCTCAAAGAGAGATCTCGGGAATGGGATAGAGAGAATATAAAGTTACTTACATCTTAGATAAGATTCATAGGCCTAAGATGAGGGGTCTAGGTGAGATTATTGTGGATCTAGAGAGATTCTAGGATATGAAACTAAATTAGTTTCAGTACTCCTTGTACAAATGGTTTTATTTAAAATTAGAAGAGCGGAGTGGGGTGTGTGTGAGACAAGCGAGAGGCTTACAGGAGCCGAGAGAGGAGAAAAGGCGAGAGACAGCCAAATCATTGCATTTTAGGCCAAGAGCCTTTTTTTATTTCTAATTATGTATATATAAATGCTAAATTCTCTGTTTCGAGTGCAGTTGAAGTGTTAGCTTTTGTCACTGTTTAATCTTGTTAATGCTCAAATGCATAGATCCAGTCATTTTATGACTATAGGAGTTAAAGCTCAAGAGGGACTCACACATTATTATACCTTTCTTGTAGGATTAGAGAGATTTTATATAAAAACAATACAGTCGTGAAGGGCTGTGAGTGGATTAGAGGACTATGCTACACACACAAAACCAAGAGGAGTTATGGGAGGACTCGAGTAGTGCTACGTTCATAGTGTAAAAGTAGTAAGGAGGAATGTAATCAGAGTACACAGAAAAATCATTTGAAAAAGGAAAAGGGGGAATCCAACATAGAGATGAGAGAAGATAAGAACATAAAGACCAAGAAAGGCTAACACTTAGGCAAAATTAACATTTTTGAGGAAAGTCTGTCAATCAACTACACCGGGGAATGACAACTGACAAAGTTGGTAGACATAATTAGAAGTGTTAGGATTATGTGTCATGGTAGACCCTACCCAAAAATATTATCCTAGAAGGATCATGTTGAAACTTGATTCTACATGATTGGGAAGGAAAGGATCAGGACACGTCATCCCATAGATAACACCTAGAGGGAGAGTGTCAGAGGAAATGTGTTATAAGGAAGCGGTGGCCTGGAGGATGGAGATGCTTAGAGGTTGCAAAATGTTACACAATTTATCATCATCGAGTTGGATCAAAGTGGGTGGAGCCCACGTGACTGATGCCTTACCCGGATAATAGCTTTGAAGAGCGCACAACTATGCACCAAGCTTTCAATGCTGGGACACAACAATCTAAATATCCATCAAGGCGGAGTGGACCCTCCTGGAGGGATTACTGTGACGAGATTTGTAAATATGTTTTGTTACCACATCAGGGTTCAAGGAGTGGGCTAGCGTGGCACAGTGGACACTGCCCAGAGGGCTTATACTAAAGGGCCTCATTCACATTCGTTTGTATGACATCAAGATCTTGGAGCCAGGATTACTTGGCATTGATTGTGTGTCGATTGAGGAGAAGCCATTGTATAATGTGATTATAGAGGCCAAGTGAAATGGGATTGAAGCATAGAAGTATAGTGTCGCTTAGGCATGATCCCAAGATTTAGATGGACCACGAAAGTCTTACTACAAAACTTGGAGTTTAAGGGAACTCTTGGCCATACTCATGTAGAGTTGGCCTATCCCATCAATTTCTTCCAATGTAACTTTGGATATAAGGGATTTTACATACAAAGAGCCTCTTATTATAGGGATTTATGTATCGATAAAATATTATGTAGGGTGGAAGCTCCAATTTAGAAAGAGTAACTAGGCACTATGGGAATTAACAAGCTCATATTTGGGATTTCATCTTTGTGGTGGTTCCTTTTGGTCTTATTAATGCTCTAGCCACTTTAATGTGTTTGATGAACAATGTTTTGCATCCCTACCTGGAAAAGTTTGTGATATTCATTGTTGATGATATATTGGTATATTCCAAGAAAGGGAAGGAGCATGCAGAGAACCTGGAAGTAGTGCTGAGATTGTTGAGAGAGCATCAATTGTATGCCAATCTTAGCAAGTGCAATTTCTTTTATTCTCAGATTCATTACCTAGGACATGTTGTTTCCAAGGAGGGGATAACAGTGGACCTAGAAAATATTAAAGCTATCATGGAGTGGCCAACACCTAGATATGTGGATGACGTCAAATCATTCATGGGACTAACAAGTTACTACAGGAAGTTGGCTACCCTATCACTATGGGACTAGAAATTCTCAAAGATTGGCTATCCTATCACATATTTATAGAGAAAGGGAAATAATTTTGAATGGACCAAGGAATGTACAACTATTTTTAACAGCTGAAGTATATTCTTACAAATGATTCGTTTTTGAAGATTACAGATCCTAATAAGAGTTCGTGGTTTGTACAGATGCTTGCAGTGAGAGACTTAGTGAAGTCTTGATGCAAGAATGACATGTGGTATTCTATGAGTCAAGGAAGCTAAATGAGAATGAGAGGAACTATATGACTCATGATATTGACTTGGTAGTGACCATTCATGCTCTTGAGTTGGTAATGATCATTCATGCATTGAAGATGTGGAGACATTATCTCCTTGGCAAGAGGTTTTTTCTAATGAGTGATCACAGTGAACTGAGGTATCTGTTTGACCAACCTAATATGAATGCTAGGAAAATGAGATGGTTGGCTACCCTCAGTGAGTTTTATTTTGAGATCAGGTATATTAAGGGTAAGGAGAACATGGTTGCAGATGCTCTTAGTAGGAGAGTGTAGGTGAATCATATTTCAGCTATGAGCTCTTATAGGAAAGATTTATAGGAGTGAATCTTGCATGAGGGAAACTTGATGAGAAGTAATAGTAGCTAAAGCAAAGATTGTGGCAGGAACAAGGTGATAGGGACAAGGAGGATAACCTTACAATAGATGGCTTGGTGAAAATTAGGAGCATGATTTATGTGCCAGATAGTTGTGAGTTGAAGAATCTTATCTTGAGGGAGTTTCATGTTAATCCATATTAAGGTCACCCATTATATTAGAATACTTTTATAGTTATTAAGAAGTTCTATCATTGGCCAAACTTGAAGAAAGAGGTGGCTAAGTTTGTTGCAAGATGTTTGGATTGTCAGTAGGTGAAAGGAGAGTGTAAGCATCCAACTAGTTTGTTGTAGTCTATTCTAATTCCATAATGGAAATGGGGGGTCATTTTGGGACTTCATTACAGGATTGTCAAGAAAATAAAGACAACATGATTCCATCATGGTTTTGGTTGACAAGTTGAGCAAGATAGCTCACTTCATTGTAGTGAAGTCTATAATTCAGCTAGTGATGTAGCTCGAATATTTATCAAGGAGATAGTGAGATTGCATAGTGTTCCCAAGAAGATAATACTAGAAAGAGATGCCATGTTCACTTCCAGGTTTTGGAAGGAGTTTTTTGTGGGCTTGGGGACAAAGTTAGCTTGTAGTATAGCTTATCATCCATAGACATATGGTTATATAAAGAGGGTTAAAAAGATTCTTGACGATATGTTGAGGATGTATGTCATGCATCAACAGAGGAAGTGGGAGGAGTATCTTCCACTGGTAGAGTTTGCATATAACAATGGGTATGAAGAGTCCTTGAAGATGAGTCCATTTGAGGCTATTTATGGGTGGAGTTGTAATTATACTCCTATCAGTTGGAGTGATCCAACTAATAGGGTGTTTATTGGACCATATGTGTTGGCTATGATGGAGTGGGAGATCCAAGCTATTAAAAGGAAATTGAAGGCAACAAAAAAAGAAAAAAGAGTTACTCAGATCTGCATAAAGCATTCAAGGAGTTTCAAGTTGCGGAGCATGTGTACTTGTGCATCAAGAACAAGAGGAGTTTCTTGAGGATTAGGTCATGTGCCAAGTTGGAACCTCGATATTGTGGGCCTTTTAACATCCTTGAGAGGATTGGACAAGTGGCCCACAAAATTTCATTGTCGCCAATAGTGAAATTCCATGATAATTTCCATGTTTCATTACTTAAGAGATATGTCTAGGATGTTGATCCTGTGATTGATTAGTTTGTATTATAGGTGGAACCAGAGGGAGAGTTCCATCCAAATCCACAATGCATATTACAGTGGAAATAATTCATGCTCTGAAATAGAGCAATAGAGCAGGTTAAAGTGCATTAGAAGCATTTTGGGTCCGATGAAGCTACATGGGATATGGATAATCAGATGTCAGCCTTGTATCCTTCCTTATTTGTTGGTTGATCAGATGTGTTTTGGTTATATATATATAAATATATATATACATCTTGTAAATACTGCAATGCATTTTGTTATAAAGCTCTAATAAGTAGTATGTAGTAAATATTGCATCAAGCTCTATTATAAAGCTCCATAGGTAGTATGTTTTGTTGGTCATAAGCATCATAGAACATTGAGGAAGATGTTTCCCCAAGGGGGAGGGATTTGTAACAACCCCTGGTTGATTTTCCATGTAAATAAAATAAGATGAAGGTCATGGGACACATATTCCAAGATGAATGGTGGAAAAACATTATAGTGGGAATCACTTGTGGTTTATTAATGGTTATCGAAATTGGAAAAGGCAAAGAGGAGACAAATGGCTTTAATTATGAGAAATAAAGGAAAATAGGCAAAAATGAAGGTGAAGAGACACAAATATGCATGCAACGGAAATTAGAGAGAAAATGAAGGAAAATGAAAGAAAAAGGAGATGATAAAATGACATCAGAGAAACAATTGTTAGCCTTTTGACAATTTTATCTTAACACTTGTTCATTCTAGCTCTCCTACATTCTTACCCACCTAGAGTATTCTTGGAGCATGCTAGCATTCACTTGGATTTGGAGAGAAGTAAGAAAAGGAAAGCAAGGGTGTGTAAGTAGAATGTTGTATCAATAATATAATGCCCCCTCCCATATCTACCCACTTTAACCGGCCTACCTAGGGTAAACATGAGCTAAGGGCTATGATATCATGACTTGACCTCCTAGATAACCTTAAGAAAATGGAGTTGACAAGAAAAGACATTACTAACTTTCCTCGGGTGCTACAGGACCCCTAAGAGCTAACCAATCACTCCAGGTGGCCAACCCCTTACTTAACTTGAATTTTCACTAACCTAGAGCCTCATTCACTCCCATGACAAGGCCTCCATGCGTTTGGAACCCTCTAATCACTCCCACCAGCCTGATTCTGAATGGCTACAGTATTTTTCATTCAGTTCTGTGCTAACGAACCCGAGATATGAGCCACTTTTTTAGGGCTAGGATCCATACCTTTGTCCAAAACTTAATGAAACTCCCAGAAATGATAAATAACAAAAAGACAAATCCTCTAACACAAAGCTTAATCAAGGAATTAACCTATCCCAATCTAACCATGGCATTCGTTCCATCAATCACATTGTGAACATAAGATCTACAGTTCATGAATTCATATCTAAACCTAGATTTCTGAAACTTACTTGAGTTTTACCAAGAAGGACTAATTCACTCTTAGAATAGCTACAATAACATCCATTAGGTCATGCATTCATTAAACATTCATTTATCAATCAAATATGATAAGAGCCTTAACTTGGATATCTCATGAAACCATGCTTATAACTAGATAGATAACAATGAGAGAACAACCATTAAATCCACATAATAACAAGTACATATAATCATAAGATACAATGAGGAACTTAACACTTATTGACATATAAAAAATCCAAACAAGTCAAGGACTTCCATGTACCACCTGACCATAAATTGGGCTGAACTAAATCTTTCTTTCAGTCAATCACCCTCGTGCCGTATTCCAAGAATTAATATGGGATCTCATGGAATAAACCAATCCATAAACAAATGAGGGAATCCATAGGTTAAACCACCTCCACCCTCACACTACTGTAATCTCACCTAATTAGTCTTGAGATCACAAAAAAAAACTGAGCTTGGACCCCTCAGAATTCCTTCACCATCCCTTGAGGAATTTTCCTGTCTCCACTCGCCTGTTGAGGGCATCCCAGAGAAAACCATCTCCACCCCCAACCCTTGGGATTTTCTTGAGACCACCTCACCCAGATCCAAAACCTTCTGACAATCCAAAGATCAACAAAGAATGAATTCCATCACACCATGGCTATCCAAAATGGAAAGGCAAGGGTAAAACCACCATTGAAACCCAAAAAAACCCATGCCATTGACAACAAATGAACGAAATACACACATGCATATACCATGCATTCCCAAACCATATAGGAAATCATACATGCAACCTGTTACTCACAAGTATTCTTGCTTAGGCCTCTTGATCCAACCTTTCCTTGCTTAAACCTTTCTTTCCTTTGTTTTCCTTTGCTTTCCTTGTCCTTCCTTTTCTTGCATGATTTCCTTCTCCTCTTGGTGCTCTTCTCATCTTTGAGACTAATTCCAAAACCGAACTGATGGAAGGATGAAAAAAATTGTGAACTAATCCTCTGATGCCTTTTTATTATTGATGCCTCTAATTTCTTCATTTTTCCTCTATTTTCCTTCAATTTCCTTCTCACATGCAACCTATGACCTTTCACCTTATTTTCCTTTATTTTCATAAATAAAATACCAGTAATGCTTTTTTTTCCTTTTCAAATCCTTTGCCAATGCCTTTGCCAATTTCCCTTTAGCCATAATAAACAACAAGTGATTCTTAATAAGATACTTTTCCCAACATTCAACTTGGAATACATGTCCCATGATCTTGGTATTATTTTTCCTTTATTAATTTTATTACATGAAATTTTAACCCGGGGATGTTACAAACCCCTCTCCTTAGGGGAACACTATCCTCGATGTTGTATGACAATAAAACTGCTGAAAATCCAAAACATACTACCCATGGAGCTTTATAACCTAACTCGTTCCAATATTTACAATGAACAACCTCCTCAAAAGAAAAATTGTCATCATGACAAACATGACAACATAACGACCATGCCACTTATTGGAGATTTATAACACAACTCACTGTGGTATTTACAATAACAAGAATACATAAATACGTACATATACCAATAACTCATTTGCCTCTACTGGCAAATAATGAAGGATACATATCTCACATATGATCAATCATTTTCCATGTAGCTTCTTTGGGACCAAAGTGATTCCATCACACTTTAACTTTCTTGATTGCTTAGTTCTAGGGCATGAGTTGTTTCCGCTGCAAATATGCATTGAGGTTTCGAATGGAATTCTCCTTCTAGTTCCACTTACAATACAGGTCAATAAATAACATGATCAACATATTTTGCATATCTTTTAAGTAATGAAACATGGAAAACATCATGGACTTTCACTTTTAGAGGCAATGCAAGTTTGTAGGCCACTGGTCCAATCCTCTCAAGGATCTCGAAAGGTCCGTAATATTGAGGTGACAAATTAGCACATGATCCAATCCTTAAGGAGATATTCTTGGGAATTATGCACAAGTACACATTCTCCCCAACCTGAAACTCCTTAAATTCCCTGTGTTGGTCTGCATAACTCTTCTACCTACCCTATGATCCCTTTAGATTCTGCTAGATAACCTACATTTCATATTCCATTTCTACCAACATGTTCGGTCCAATAAGTATCCTATTAACTGGATCACTCTAGCTAAGGGGAGTATTAAAACTCTTTCCATAAAGTACCTCAAACAAAATCATCCTCAGTAACTCCCGATACCCATTATTGTAAACAAACTCAACCAATGGTAGATACTCCTCACACTTCTATTGTTGATGTATGCAATACATCCTTAGCATATCCTCCAAAATCCTATTGACCCTTTATGTCTTTCCATCTATCTATGGATGATAAGTTGTACTAAAGGCCAACTCAGTACCCAAACCTATAAATAACTCCTTCCAAAACTTGGAAGTGAACTTAGCATCTCTATCTGACCCAATCTTCTTCAGAATAATATCCAACCTCAATATCTCCCTGATGAATACCTATGCTACCTCACCAGCTGAATGAGTAGTCTTCACTAGAATGAAGTGAGCTACCTTGCTCAACCTGTCAACCACAACCATGATGTAATCATGCTGCTTCGACATCCTCGACAAAGCTATAATGAAATCCATGGAAATGACCTCCCATCTCCATTCTAGAATCGAAATAGGCTGTAACGAACTAGTTGGGTGATTACACTCAACTTTCACCTACTGACAATCTAATCATTTAGGAACAAACTATTCCACTTCCTTCTTTAGGTTCATCCAATAGTAGAAACTATTTAATGTTATTAATGTCTTCTAATATCCTGGGTGACCCAAATATGGATTGACATGAAACTCCCTTAAGATAAGATTCTTGAGCTCACTATCATTCGACATATAGATCCCATCACTGAATCTGATCAAACCGTCTGCTATGAGATGATAATTCACATCCTGATCACCCATACCTTGTTGTAATATTTTCTTAATATGTTGGTACTTATCATCCCATTGTCCTTCCTATAGGATATTACCCTATAAATCCGTCCCATAAGAACTCATAGCTTCTATATGATTTTCCTGTACTCTTCTACTAAGAACATCTGCAACCTTGTTCTCCTTTCCCTTACTGTATTTGATATCAAATTTAAACTCACTAAAGGTGTCCAACCATCTAGCTTGTCTAGTATTCAAATTCTGTTGGTCAAATAGGTACCTCACCCCACTATAATCACTCATCAATACAAACCTCTTGCCAAGAAGGTAATGCCTCCACATTTTCAATGCATGAATTATCGCTGCCAACACAAGGTCATGAGTCACATAATTATGTTCATGCTCATTCAGTTTCTTTGAATCATAACACACCACTTGTCCCTCATGGATCAGGACTTCACAATGTCCTCTCTTGCAAGCATCTGCACACACCAAAAAATATTTATCTGGATCACAAATCTTTTGTTGGCATTATGATACAGGTGGTGTCCTTGATGGCAACTCACTTAGATGAAAGATCACAATACAACATGTCAACAACAAAGAATTACAGATCAGACTACAAAGAATGAAGAAAGAGAGGTATACGTAGGTTCATCTTGACCAAGTTGCGTATACACGTAGGTTCACTTAACACAAGTTGCGTATACATACACACACACTTTCACAAAAGGAAAAGCACGCATATCTTGGAAAACTAAGTTTTTGGTTCGAGGTATTTGGTCTAAGGTATTTTGATCCAAGGCATTGGTCCAAGGTATTTGGTCTGAGGTATTGACCCTAGGTATTTGGTCCAAGGTATTGGTCCTAAGTGGTTTTTGTCCAAGGTATTGAGAAAGGCCTAGAACTATATAAGGAGGAGAAGATCATTAAGGCAAGGCATGCAAGTATCGAATATCTGGCGAACTGTAAGATCTAGTATGCAAGTTATTGGCTTATGGTGTTGTGCTTGATCTGAACAAAGGATGAACCTTAGCAGTTGATGAAGGATAAGATCTAATGATGGATCGAGATCTTAATGCTTGAAATGAATTATCATTATGTGGTTTGATCATGTATAGTCTAGATCTGAATACTGACGCATGTTGTTCTGTAAATATTATGATCTGGGTATAACTGAAGTCTGAAATAGCTGCAGAATTATGAATTAATATTTGCAGATGTGTACACTGGTTGGCTTTGATAAAAGCGCATATACACACAGGTTTAACACATGGAAGTAGCGTATACCTTATAAAATGTGTTTCAGTTGTTTCTGTTTGTTGTTGTAGAGTTCTAGGTTCTGGTTATTGTATTCTGGTGACAATATGCTGAATGATCAGATTTGTGATTTGATGATGGGTTGTCAAAGTGACTGATTGTTTCAATTGTGGTTGATTAAGAAAGTGATGATTGAGTTTCAGTGATTGGTTGATGCATATGTATTTCATGATTGAATTGTAGTTATGATGTTGTTGATGGATCTAGTCTGACAATTTATGAAACGTGGTCCCTGGAGGAAGAGAAAAGGTTGTAGCCTTCTATAGGTTGCCACCTACATACTCGTGAACATATTGGTTAGTACAAGAGTTAGGGGGTTGTAGCTCCCTTCTAGTAGAAGCTAGAGAACGAGAGAAGGTTTTAACCTTCGCAGGTAGAAGCTTGCCTACTGGTATAAGTCTGTACTAGTACAAGATTGTAAACAGATTTTCTTATTATTAAAAGAAGACAAAGACGACAATAGCAGGTGGTTTTTACCCACATTGGGTTTCCACCTTATATCTTGGTTTTCATGTGTGTTGCTTATGTGTGATGCTTTATTCTACTTTTACTGCATTGTTTAATAACTCTTTGATATACTGGTTAAAGTTCAATGCATGATAAATTGGGTAAATCAAAAGTTCTCTACATATACGCTGGTTGCTTAAAGTACAGTCGCGTGTACACGCTAGTTCACTTAGTTGAAGTAGCATATACAAATATGTTTAGGAAATAAAATTATTGCTCTGATAATATTGATTCACCCCCCTCTCAGTATTATTTCCAACAATTTGTATCAAAGAAGGTCCTTCAGAAGAAGCTTGACCGCTTGAAGGGAGATCCATCATCATGAGTAACCAAGAAAGCGTGGGATCCATTAGACCGCCAATATTTGATGGGATAAACTTTGTTTATTGGAAAATAAGAACCATAGCCTATCTACAATCACTTGGAACTGATGTCTGGGAAATTGTGGAAGGAGGATATACATTTCCATCAGCAATTCCTACAGATACGACAGGTAAAAAGCAATATGAAACCAATGCCAGGGCTGTCAATACATTATTGGAAGTCTGTCACAATCAGAGTTTGTCAAAGTTATGCAGCTTAAATCAGCCAAAGAAATATGGGACAAAATCATTCTGAGCTACGAAGGAGACTCTCAGGTAAAACGTGCTAAACTTCAAACTCTCAAAATTCAGTATGAAACACTTAAGATGCACAATGATGAAAGTATAGCTTGTTACTTCTTACGTATAAATGAGGTTGTCAATTGTATGAAGAATATGGGTGAAGATATAAAGGAAGTTACCTCTTGAGAAAGTTTTAATATCCATTTCTGCTAAATTTCAATCAAAAGTGTCTGCCATAGAAGAAAACCAGGATCTACAGACTATCATTACGACACAACTTCATGGAATCTTAACTTCCTTTGAGATGAGAAAAGGAGGTCCATTAGCTATGGTAGAGGCAAAATTTAAAGCTTTAGCAAAAGGAAAGGAAGAAATCAATGAATCAGGACATATTTCAGAAGAAGAAGATAAAGTAAACTTTGTCAAGAAGCTTCAAAGGGGTTCCAGAAGATTTAGTGGTAAACTACCCTTAAAATGTTTTGCCTGTGGTAGAGTCAGTCATTATGCTGCCAAATGTCCTCATAAAGATAAATATGAAAAAGGGAAGGAATATGCAAAATTGAATAGAAAACAAGTTGTAAATAAAAAGAGTTACTATACTCATGAAGATAGTGATGGTTTATCAAATAGTGATGAAGATGAAAAAAGTAATGACTATAGACTTCTAATGGCTTATGACGATGGTAATTTTTGGGATGATTTAGAAGAAGATGACCTTCTTGAAGAAATATCTAAAATCAAAATATGTTTAGAAGAAAAGAATATTATTATAGATACCTTGATATACCAGCTTGCTAAAAAAGAAAAACACAATGAAAAACTAGAATGTGAAATTGTGGATCTAAGAAAGGATCTTGAGAAAACGAAATCTCTCAATCTTAGATTTACTAAAGGATTAGAAACCTTAGATGAAATTATCAAAGTGTAGTGTTATCCTTTGATAAAGGCAGGTCTTGTATATATTAACGAAGCATCTCAATCACAGAAGTCGTCAACCTCCGTTAAAAGCTATCTGGATGCAACAAAGAACAATGAATAGTATGACAATCATTAGCAAAGGCATAAAGCAGATCACCAGGTAAATCAGACTCAATTGCTTCAAGGATGAACATAAGCCACAACCAACCTCACGTAAATCATACTCAATTTGCTCCAAATATGAATATCAATAGAAACTACAATTACCAGGTCAATAGATTCGATAATTGCAAGAACTTCTTTAATGGTCAATGTTTCTCATGTCATAATTTTGGAAACAAAACTGCTCAATGTGTTGCTTACAAAACCATCATGACTAGAGAAGCATGAAATCAAAGGAATGTGATAGGGATCAAGAAAATTTCCTATAATAAATTTTCTCTTCTTGAAAATGACATAGAATGCTCAATTTGTAACAACTTTGACCATGAAGAATCTGAATGCAAGAGCAAATTTCAGCAAACATCTCAAAAGGAGAAAACTCCATTAAATCCCAAGATATGGAGAAGGAAAGAACCTCAAACAAAAAGATGTGGTATAGCCTTGTATGCAAAAGGACAAGAAAATCAGTGGTACATCGATAGTGGATGCTCAAAACACATGACAAGTGACAAAGAAAAACTTCACTCATATAACGCCTTAGAAAAGGAAAAGAATGTCTTATTTGGAAATGACATTCCTGCTATCATAAAAGGTAAAGGCTCTATTTTCTTAAAAGAAAAGGTTAAAGTTGGGAATTTTATGTATGTATATGGTCTAAAGCATAACCTACTGAGTGTCAGTCAAATGTGTGATCAAGGAAATGAAGTGGTGTTTCGATCAAATGGATGTGTTGTTTGTGATCTTGATATAGGAGAAACCATGATCAAAGGTACGAGAACTCTAAACAACTTATACATACTCAAGGGAGGAAAAAAAACATGCTATCTAAGCAAAAATGATGAAAAATGGCTATGGCATAGAAGATTTGGACATCTACGATTTTCTCAAATAAGAAAAGCATGTAGTTTCCAGGCTGTTCATGATCTTCTAGATATCAGCATCCCTGAAAATACAATATGCAAACCATGTCAATTCGGTAAGCAAACCATATCTCACTTCATTGAAAAAAAAGGGTTAGCTAGTAAGCCTCTTGAACTTGTCCATACTGATTTATGTGGACCATCAAGGAAAAAGTCACCTCATGGAGAAGAATACTTTATTTTGTTCATTGATGATTTTTCCAGAATGTGTTGGATAGGTCTTCTAAAGCATAAAGATGAAGCATTTGAAAATTTCAAAGCTTTCAAAGCTTTGGTTGAAAATGAATCAAATCGCAAAATCAAATGCCTCAGATCTGATCGAGGAGGAGAATTTGCCTCGGATGAATTCTTTGACTTTTGTGAGCAACATGGAATAAAAATTCAGTTCTCCATCGCAAGGACCCCTCAACAAAATGGAGTGGTAGAAAGAATGAACATAACTGTTCAACAAATGGCTTGAGCTATGCTAGATGAATATGGAACTCCTACAACCTTCTGGGGTGAAGCTACATTTGTCACCGTAACTATTCTCAACCAAGCAACTATTCGGGTAAACAACACTCAAACTCCACATGAACTTTGGTATGTTAAGACTCATATTGTAAAATACTTTAAAGTTTTTGGTAGAAAATGTTATATCAAAAGGTCTGACGAAAAACTTGGTAAGTTTGAACCCAGAGCAGATGAAGGTTTTCTTCTTGGTTACTCTTCACAAAGTAAAGGATATAAATGTTATAATAAAATACTTGGGAAAATTGTTGAAAGTATTGATGTTGTAGTTGATGAAGCATGCAAAAATACAAAACAAATAAAAACTAAAGATTATGAAAATGAAGAAGATGGGGACTATTTTCCCACGTCAAATCACAATGATTCTGAAGAAGAAACCAATGAAGCACCAGAAGAAGAGATAACAATAGAAGAAAAGACTTTGTCTAGGTATGTTAAAAAAAATCATCTTGAAACTCAAACTTTAGGGGAAAAAGAGGCAACTATACAAACAAGAAGAACTATTATAGAAAACTCAAGCTATCTAGCATTACTATCCTCCACTGAACCTCAAAATGTAAATGAAGTATGCAAAGATGAATATTGGGTCAAGGCCATGAATGAAGAACTTGAGCAGATTGAAAAGAATAATACTTGGGAATTAGTTCCTAGAACTCATGATAAAAATATTACAGGAACTAAATGGATATTCAAAAACAAGCTGAATGAAAATGGAGAAGTTATTAGAAACAAGGCCAGACTTGTTTGTAAAGGGTATGCTCAACAAAAAGGTATAGATTTTGAAGAAACTTTTGCACTTGTTGCTAGACTTGAAGCCATAAGGATGTTTCTTGCTCTTTCTAGCTTTAAGAAATTCAAAGTATACCAAATGGATGTAAAATGTGCCTTCCTTAATGGAGATTTAGAAGAAGAAATATATATTGAACAACCAGAAGGATTCATTCTTGGAAATGATGCAAAACTTGTATGTAAACTCAAAAAGGCTCTCTATGGTCTAAAACAGGCTCTAAGGGCCTGGTATTACCGCCTTGACAAATATCTACACCAACAAGTTTTTTCAAAAGGGTTAACGAGTAACAACCTATATACAATGATTGACACTAATAAATTGCTAATAATTGTTGCTTATGTTGATGATATAATTTTTGGTAGCAATGAAGAATCCATGAATTAGAATTTTTCTTCAGTAATGTAGCAAGAATTTGAAATGTCCTTGCTTGGTGAACTTACCTATTTTCTTGTTCTACAAGTTCAAAAAAATAACAATGGTATTTTTCTTTCACAAACCAAATATCTAAAACAGATCTTGAAAAGGTATGGCATGGATGATTCTAAACTAGTATGTACCCCAATGGTAACAGGATGTAGTCTCAGCTCAAATGATGAATCAATAGCAGTACATCAACCAACTTACAGATCCATGATTGGTAGTCTGCTTGATCTAATAGGTACCCGATCTGACATCATGCATGTAGTAGGAATAGTTGGAAGATTCCAAGCAAATCCAAAGGAATCACACCTTCAGGAAGTCAAAAGGATTTTCAAATATCTTCAAGGAACACAGAACTTTGGTTTATGGTATCCTAGAGATACAAATCTTACTCTTCATGCATATACAGATGCAAATTGGGAAAGAAGTGTTGATGACAGAAAAAGAACTAGTGGTGGTGCTTTCTATATGGGTTCTAGGTTAGTGTCTTGGTTCAGCAAGAAGCAAAGAATATGTGGCTACTGCATCTTGTTGCACACAACTACTTTGGATGATGCAAACATTGCAAGACATTCAGATCACATGTACTCCACCCAACTCCATTCCATGTGATAATACAAGTGCCATAAGTATTTCAAAGAATCCAGTCATGCACTCCAATACCAAGCACATACCCATAAAATACCATTTTCTACATGAACAAGTGCTTGAATGTCAAATTGGAATATGTTCCCTCCAAAGAACAAGTTGCTGATATATTCACTAAACCAATGCCTAGATAGACATTTGAATATCTCAGACAAAATTTAGGAGTATTTATCGCATTAGCTTGCTGTTAAATCAAATTTTTTAGAGAAAGGTTATTATACGTGTGTTTCATGAAGTATAGTCATGTACACACGTGGGTTTCTGTGGGTCAAGGAGCTTATGTGTTTTTTAGACAAGAAAAATAGTGGGGTAAGCTCTGATATGGGTGCTCTAACTGATATTGATGATTAATATGCTCTGTTCATTAATTTTGTATGACTAATAAAGATGCCTTGATCTTTGACCTGTTAACAATGCACAGGTAGCGCCGGTTCAGGGGGAGCATTAACCTTCACATACATTCAACATTGTTGGCATTATGGTTTTTGAGTCCAGCTACGGCTTCAAATATTTATACCATTTATTGCTCAAGTCATGTAAAAGTCTAGGGTGTGATATGTCATCTCATACATTTGAATGAGTCATCTTGGACAAATGATGTAATTTATATCCCCACATTACATGGGATAGATGATGTAATATTTCTTGTTTTTGTCATATCCCCACTTGGTTGGGTGGATGAGTCAAATTTGGTATATCCCCACTTGGTTGAGAGATGGATGGATGTATGAGTCATTGGTGATAGGAAAGTCATCCTCACATAGTTGAGTTATAGAGTCATGTTATTCTTTTAGAAAATATTTTTGCAGACTTTGCTTGTTCTCAGGGGGAGCATGGATGGTTTTAGTACATCTTACCATGGGAGCTCAATCAGAGAAATCAACATGTACTTAGGGAGAGCATGACCCTTTGCCCTTGATGTCAAAGGGGGAGGGTGACTTGGTGTTGTTGTTGCCATCAAGTCCAAAGGGGGAGATAGTTGGCATTATGATACAAGTGTTGTCCTTGGTGGAAACTCACTCAAAGATCACAGTACAACATGTCAACATCAAAGAATTACAGATCAGACTACAAAGAATGAAGAAAGAGAGGTATACACAGGTTCACCTTGACCAAGCTGCGTATACATGCAGGTTCACTGAACACAAGTAACATATACGTACACACGCACTTTCACATAAGGAAAAGCGCATATATCTTGGAAAACTAAGTTTTTGGTATGAGGTATTTGGTCCAAGGTATTTTGATCCAAGGTACTGGTCCAAGGTATTTGGTCCGAGGTATTGACCCTAGGTATTTGGTCCAAGGTATCGGTCCTAAGTGGTTTTGGTCCAAGGTATTGAGAAAGGCCTAGAACTATATAAGGAGGAGAAGATCATTAGGCCAAGGTGTGCAAGTATCAAATATCTGATGAAGTGTAAGATCTAGTATGTAGGTTATTGGCTTATGGTGTTGTTCTTGATTTGAACTAAGGATGAAATTTAGTGGTTGATGAAGGATAAGATATAATGATGGATCGGGATCTTAAGGCTTGAAATGAATTATCATTATGTGGTTTGATCATGTATAGTCTAGATCTGAATACTGACGCATGTGTTATTATGTAAATATTATGATCTGGGTATAACTGAAGTCCGGAATAGCTGCAGAATTATGAATTAATATTTGCAGATGTGTATGCTAGTTGGCTTTGATAAAAGAAAGTATACATGCAAGTTCGACACATGGAAGTAGCGTATAGCTTATAAAATATGTTTTAGTTGTTTCTGTTTTTTGCTACAGAGTTCTGGGTTCTAGTTACTTTATTCTAGTGACAGTATTCTGAATGATCAAATTGATTGTGATTTGACGATGGGTTGTCAAAGTGACCAATTGATTCAGTTGTGCTTGATTAAGAAAGTGATGATTGAGTTTCAGTGATTGGTTGATGCTGATGTATTTGATTATTGAATTGCAGTTATGATGTTGTTGATGGATCCAATCTGAAAATTTATGAAATGTGGTCCCTGAATGAAGAGAGAAGGTTGTAGCCTTCTCTAGGTCGCCACCTACGTACTAGTAAACATATTGGCTAGTACAAGAGTTAGGGGGTTTTAGCTCCCTTCCAGTAGAATCTGGAGAACGAGAGAAGGTTGTAACCTTCTGCAGGTAGAAGCCTGCATACTGGTATAAGTTTGCACCAGTGCAAGATTGTAAATATATTTTTTTATTATTAAAAGAAGACAGAGATGATAGTAGCAGGTGGTTTTTACCCACAATGGGTTTCCACCTTATATCTTGGTGTTCATGTGTGTTGCTTATGTGTGAAGCTTTATTCTGCTTTTACTGCACTGTCTAATAACTCTCTGATATACTGGTTAAATTTCAATCCATGAAAAACTGGGTAAATCAAAAGTTCTCTTCATATATGTTGGTTGCTTTAAGTAAAGTTGCATGTACATGCTTGTTCACTTAGCTGAAGTAGTGTATAAAAATCTGGTTGGGAAATAAAATTATTAATTTGAAAATACTAATTCACCCCCCTCTCAGTATGATTTCTATCATCTTTGACACTAAGCATTTGTCAATAACTGCTTCAACTGCTCAAAACTCGATGCACATTCTTCTGTCCATTCAAATTTCTTTCCTTTCCTTTGCAAGGATGTAATAGAATACATGATCCATGAGAGGTTACTAATGAACCTTCTATAATAACATGTTAACCCCATGAATGATTTGGCCTCATTCACATTTCTAGGAGCTTCCCATTCCATGATAGCTCTTATCTCTTCTGGTTCTATTGTTACGGCTTCCTTGGAAACCAAATACCTAAGTAATGTACCTATGTCTAAAAGAAAATGCATTTTCTAAGCTTGGCATACAACTGATGCTCTCTTAGAAATCTCAATACTGCTACTAAATGGTTAACATACTCTTCCTTATTCTTAGAATATATCAATATATCATCAATGAATACAATAACAAACTTTTCCAGATAAGGATGCAACACACTATTCATCAAACACATGAAAGTAGTTGGAGCACTAGTCAAACCAAAAGGGACTATAACAAACTCATAATACCCATACCTGGTTCAGAAATCAGCGTTGTAGATGTCCTCTCCTTTAATGTGTACATGATGGTATCATGATCTCAAATAAATCTTTGAGAACACTGCTACTCCTTTCAATTGGTCAAAAAAGTCATCAATCCTCGAAAATGGATACCTATTCTTGAGGGTCACCATTTCAGCTACCTTTAATGCACAAGTTGAGAGTACCATCCTTCTTCTTCACAAACAACATTGGTGCACCCCAAGGTGATACACTTGGTCTAATGTACCTCTTGTCAAGCATTTTCTTACAACTTCAATTCCATTAAATCTGGAGTGGTCATCTGTTGGGTCCCTATAATACTAGTGCTTACCCCATTACTATTGTAGTTGTACCCCTTATTAATATTGTTGTGCCCCTATTGTCCCCATATTGTTATTACGGTGCCCCATAGAATCTCTCTATTGTTATTTTTGTGGCTTTATATTATTATTGTTAGGTCAGCTAGGTTATATTGTGACTCCTTAGGCTCCTATATATAGAAAGGAGGTTTTGTCATTTGAATCATCCAAGAATTGTTCATTTATGTAATGTAAAGGAGGTTTCCCCCTCGAAGAGGCTGGATTTTAAGGCGTTGATCTATCTTTTCTATCTTTTTCTTTAGCTGGTTTCATAACATTTGGTTTCAGAGATGATTATCTTTCTTGGTTTCCTTGCAATACCCCTTAATTCAACTTCCTTTCCTTCCACAGAAAATTTCATGAAAAGTTCTTGAAAATTAAAAGCTATTGTACCCAAGGGTTGTAGCCATTGGACTCCTAATACAGCATCAGCACCTCCCATTGGAATGGAAAGCATTGGGCTAGTCAATACATATTCTCCCATGGATAGCTTGATATTATGGCACTTTCCAGAGCAATTTATTGTTCCTCCATTTGCAACCATCACTTGACACTTTGGTGCTCGATATAATAAGCAATTCAATTCTTTTTCTACCTTACAATGAATAAAATTGTGGGTACTTCCTCAATTAGTCAACACTATTACCTTTTTCTTCTTGATTTGTCCTTCTATCTTGATGGTTTGAGGAGTGGTAATTCCCACCAATGCATTACAAGAAATGGTTGGATTAATTTGTTCTTCATCTAGGCTTTGTTCCTGGAGTATATCCTCTTCTTTTGACCTTTCTTTCTCCTTTTCTTCTTCCTCTTCACAATCGATGTAGAATAATTTCTTCTCAGCACATTTATGTCCTTTAGTGTATTTTCTATCACAACTATAACAAAGCCCTTTTTGCTATTTTTTCTTCTAATTGTTGTGGTGTCAACCTTACAGGTTGTGGAAGACTAGTGGCAATAACACTTATGTCTTTATAGTTGTGAGTGGTATGCTTCCTGGTTGCCATAATTTTGCTTTCCATTTTTCTTGCTAACCTGAATGCCTTCTCTAATGAATCGGGTTCCCAAAGGCGAACATCATGTTGGATATTATCCTTTAAATTCCCTATGAACACATCAAATCCTATGATCCTCTGGAATATTTTTTACTCTTATGTTCAATTTTTGGAACTCCTCAATGTGCTCCATTATTGAACCCTTTTGTTTGAGACTTATCAATTGGCTAAAAAAAGTGTTGCTTTTTGTATCCTCATAATGTGCCGTCAATTCTTCCGTAAAAATTGCCCAAGTGATAAATTGTTTACGAGAGCAAAGCCATTGATACCATACAAACTGATTTGGTTCCAAATATAAAGTTGCCATACGTACCTTTTGTGTGTTTTGCACATTATTGAGATCGAACAATTGCTCCATCTGTAATATCCATGTTGCGGGATCCTTGCCATCAAACTTCCTCATATCGATTTTTGGAATATGGTGGGTCTTCGATCCAACATTAGAGTCTATGAAATCATGATTAACATTTCTTTTATTCGCATCATGAGTTTCCTTTACTACCTTTCACCATTAGTAAGTATTTCTTGTAGAAAATTTGTCAAATCTGTCTTCAAATCTGCCATGCCTATCTTCAAATCTGTCTTCAAATCTATCTTCAAATTGTCCATCTTAGCTTCCACACCATTCATCTTAGCTTCCACGCCATTTATCTTAGATTCCACACCATTTATCTTAGCTTCTATTAACTTTTGTGAGAGTGACATTTGCTGCACTTGTTCTTGTAATTTTGATATATCATGTAGCATTTCTTCCTCTTCTTCATGAGTCATGCTAGAGCTTTCAGGTTCCTTACTAGGTGTTTGCATTTTATTTCCTCGGGGTATCATTTACTGATAATAATTCTCTACTAGCCCTTTGAATTCTTTCAAAATAAATTTTCAAACCAATCTTAAGAAAAAATTTAAGAGAATCTACACACCTTTTTTTCACTTTGTATGAGCTCGCTATTACCTCTGATGTATCTCTGTACTTTCAGAACATCCAGTTCTGAAATTACGACCTGTGGTAGCCCTCTGTGTCCTCTTTCCAATGCCACCAGTCTAATCCAAATTGGATTCTCCAAGGAAGATTTATGCGAAATCTCCCATGGTGACCTGATTATAGACTAGTTCAGTAGAGTGAACTTGTATGGCGTGCCGCGAGTCACTGTTTCGACCTTTAGCTTTGAAAAATATATAGCAGAAATTATAGTATGTCCTCTTTATTCACCTTCTTACAAAATTTCAATCCAATGCTCAGAGAAAAAGTTATGATGATTTTCCCCAGGTCACCTGTTTGGAATGTAATTCAGGAGTTTGCAAAAAGACCAACTTCCCTAGATCATATCTCCGCAAATATAGCGCAAAAAGCTCTGAAATTCGGACCCAAGATTTAGCGCGATGTCTTCTCAAATGGGTTTTTTTCAACTTCTGAAACATCGCAGAAAAAAAAGTTATAGCGAAAATGCCACGATGACCTGTTTGGAGCAGCGAAACCCTAGAATCCAAAGCTCCCATACAAAATATTATGAAAACAGCTTCAAGAAAGATAGAAAAGATAGATCAACGCCTTAGAATTCAGTCTCTTCGAGGGGGTAACCTCCTTTACATTACATAAATGAACAATTCTTGGATGATTCAAATGACAAAACCTCCTTTCTATATATAGGAGTCTAAGGAGTCACAATATAACCCAGCCGACCTAACGATAATAATATAAAGCCACAAAAATAATAATAGAGGGGTTCTATGGGGCACAGTAATAACAATATGGGGACAATAGGGTACAATAATATTAATAAGGGGTATAATTACAATAGTAATGGGGTAATCACTAGTATTATAGGGACCCAACAAAGTTTGATTGAAGAGAAGAAAGGATACTGATGATGTGTTGAAGACATGGTTGGAGCATTTTGAAACCCTTGTCAAATCAGTCTTAGGGAGCCATTCTTGAAGTTTTTGTTGGAGCAGGTTCTATTGAAGAGCACTTGAAGACATTAGTAGCAACATTGTTGAAGCCTTCATGGATTGATATTGGAGAAGGTATCTTCGGTATCATGAGGAGTTATGAAAACATGTTTTTTGGCTGATAAAGTTTTGATTGTTGAGTTAAGTGAGGGAATTGTTGAAGGTGAACTTTAAGATACTGCAAGGGCTTGTTGTAGAATATATTGGAAGACTTGAAGAACTATTGAATCCATATTGAAGATTTGAAGCAATGGGTTGGAGCCCTAGAGGATTGGAGTCCTTAAGTATACCAGGTTAGAGCCTGAACTAGCTAAGAGGGTTGGTTCCCTATAGTATTGGAGTTGTCAAGAAGACCAAGTTGACTGGTAGATTGAAGATTGGAGTCTTCATCTAGTGTTGGAGCCTTGAAGTAATATTGTACTTGATTCATTGTAAAGAGGATTGGAGTCCTCCTCAATCTTATTAATATAATTATTTATTTATATTGTTCATTTTATGTTAAGTTGATCTTAATTGGCATAAAAAAATAACAATTGTAAAAGAAATATTGATTCACCCCCCCCAACCCCCCTCCCCCCCGGTAGTATTTCCAATAATATTAATGTTAGGAAAGTTCAAAATTCACATAGTTAGACAAAATTTCTATAACTAAAATGTATATATTAAAAATTTTATTTAATTTTCCTACATTTCATCTTTTTACACCATCTTTAAATTCATTGCATAAGCTGCACTAATCTATTAGGTATGTGTTATATTTTTTTGCATGAATACTTCCATACATTGTATGATCTGTTAGACACAATGAGGGGCTCACATGGGTGGGTAGCGCTAGAGCCAAAGCCCCCCATACATAGGGGATGGAACCTCCCGTACATAGGAGTTTGGTGGCAGTGCCCCAAAAGATATTTTTTGGTTGGCTTTTTGCCTTTTGTAGGTTTTTGGCACATCATAGTTTAGCGCATGGCATTGTAGTTTTAGTTAAGGAACTATGGATTTTTTCCAATCCAAGATAAATGGATTGGTGGTTTATGGGTTCAATAGAGTATATTATTCTTTACAATATTATATTAACATATATATATATATATATATATATATAATATATATATATATATATATATATATATATAAATATATATATAATATATATTATATATATATATATATATTATATATATTATATATATAGATAGATAGATAGATAGATATTATATATATATATATGGTAATATAATATTGTAAAGAAGAATATACTCAAAAATATTTTTGGATTTCCCGATTTGGGTTTTTAGGGTAAAATCATTTTGTTAATGTGGGGTTTCCATTCCATATTTTTTTGTTTTATTAAGCATATGTTAAAACCAATCAACTTTACAGGGTTAAAATTTACATAATCATCCCTCCAAGTTAACAAATTGATATTTTTCTAGGTTTGCATTGCCACTAATACATCATGAGAGAGAATCATTAGCTTGCACCCACTCTCTATCGTAACAAAATGAGTCCAATAATATGGTAGAAGATGGGGGTAAGAGTCCTTATGATCCCCTAAGAACTAAGGTCACTCATTATGCTTGGAAACTTGGAAACACTTCAAACAACCTAGCTAATTTTTAGCTCTCTTAAAAAGAATATTGTCGATAATGGAGGAAGGGTTATAGTGTCTAATTGTGTTAGGTGATTCAATGTTGTTCATCTAGGCATTGACCAAGGGGGGCCTTCGAGGGTAATCAAATTACATTTTGTCTTAATGTAAATCGTATCACACTCAAATTTAATTCAACAAGTTAATTTTTACCATATAAAATTAGATCTTCATGAGGAAGTAGATTATTGGGCCATGTTTGGAATGATGCTTAAGCATGGGGAGCTATATGTCTATGGGGTTATTGGGATTTGTTGGATTTCATGAGGCACTCACTCACTACCCATGTCTCTATTGTGTGCACCAAATGGCATTCCTGTCAATATAGTGATGGGATGATTGAGGGTTGGATGAGAGGATGCAATGTGATGATATGGCATGCTTGTTTTGATTGTGTTTTTGTGGGAACTACATCAAGATATAGTGTTATTGTTTGGGTGGAAGATGTCGTCATCATGACTCCATTTGGTTTGAAGGAATGTTTATGAGGGATGCAATGAGAGTATTCCAACCTTAATTCCTAAGTCCTTACTCAATTAGTAGAAAAAAACCTCTACTTCCCCTCAATTTATAGGGATTACTACCATTACAAGTGATTTTTCAGTATAGATTCAAATCTCTCTTATAAAAGTTTGATTTTCATATCACCAAGCATCCACTAGATTCTTGGTTCTTATTTTCTATTGAGGTTGAAAATACTTAGGTTCTCATCAATTGTTATATTCCATTGAATACCCTAAAATAGTTAATAGAGAGGAGTATTGTTTTCAAATCCAATTTGATGTGGTCTATTTCCTACAACTTCTTTCTATATATAACTTTTCCTCCCTTTTTACAAGATTTTGATGCACAAAACATTATCCAAAGATGTCAAAAAAATTTTGCAGAGGAAAGAAGAGGCAACTCAATCAATTTTGGTAAAGTTTGATGAAATAAAGAATAATGCAGTTATTCATAATTCCAATGTTATGAATATTTTTTAGAATTAGAGTCTGTATGTGGATAGTATTGAAGATTAGTGTGGACTCCTAACATCCCTCCTTCTAGCTCAAAGAATGGGGGATTTAACACTAGGCTTAAGCCCTGTAGAGATAGGACATGATGGGACATTGAGCACATGAAAAACACATAGATGAATCTTTTCATCATTCCAAGACTCCAATGGAAATCAAAGATCAATAATCCTGGGTGGAAGTTAAAAACAATGTTATACCTAATGCATTTTATTATTACTTACATTCGAAGTGCTTTTGTTAAAATAGAAGCATGTGAAAACTTATGGAAATCCAAGTTGTTAAACAACCCTATAGATATAATTACATCTTATATATAAGCTATTTTTTAAAATATTTGAATCTACTACCAACATTGTACTACATGTTTAGTTAATAGCTTTGGCACAACCATTTTGAATAATATAAATTATGTTTTAGTTAAAGTAAAAGAAAAAAATAGCATGCGTCCACTAGGTGTCTCATCAACACACCATGACACAACTTTGCGAATTGTTCATATGAGATCGAGTTCCAAATTGATACATAACCATGATTATCTTGTTTGAATGAATTTATATGAATCTATACTACTTATATTAAATGCATGAATTTCATATCACTTAACTACAATTGATAATGATAGATAAATAATAAAGTTTCAACGAGTTATAATCACATCTCTTTTCTCAAGTTATATATGACTACATCTTTTGTTATATAATGGAAAGAACAATAATAAACACTTCATTGTTTTGTTATTATAAATTTGAACTAACTAATAATTCTATTGTCAATTTTCAAATTATAAAATCTTAGAGAAATTTAAAATGTTCAAATAAATTATTTATAATGTAGAACCTAAAAATTCACATCTAATTCTAAGCTTACCAATTTAATTTTAATTTTTTTCATACTAATAAAAAAAACACACATCAATGATTAAATCTCTTAAAAATATAATAAGAAAGTTGATTTAAATAAATTTTAATATAATATTTTTACGATTTTCTAATTAAAATATAATATTTAATATATTCATTATTTTTCATGAACCCAAAAAATATATCAATTATCTTCCAAAAATGCTTAAACTTTACATTAAAAAATGTCCAATACTAACCAACATTATTAACCTTTGCCTATAAAATATTTTTATTCAGATGATGAGAGTAGAGTGATGTAGATTTTGGTTTCATACAACTTTAATATATGATAATAAATTATAAAATATTAATCAAAAATAAAATATTGAAAATAAATAATAAAACAAATTTACAACTTCAAATTTGAGTGAAAATGTTGATGCTCAATTTTTTTTAAATTAATTAGTTATTTAAAATCTAAACAAATTTTATTGCTTAATAATTTTTATCGCATATTTTGTTAGAAAATAGAGAGTAAGAAATTGTTTACACTATACAAATCAGAGAATAATTTTATTGATCTCACAAAGATTCTATATAAGAATACATTATACTTTTAGATCCGAGAACACTGGAACTAGATTACTAACAATGTATCTAGATTACTAAATATAGCTAGTACAACTATTAACTTAGGAACTCACACAATTATAAGTCATCATAACTTGGAAGTCATGGAAGCATTACTTCCAATACGCTCCTTTAATGCTTACATGAAAAATACAATGAATGGATCTTGGTCAAATTTGTCTGATATGGTTAGTTCTGCTGCCTAATGAGATGGAGCCATAGTTTTCGACATAATGTGCAGAAGGAATAGAGACACTACTTAAACCCTCTATGCTTCCTCAAATATCTAACAGTCATTCTAGATCTTATTAGCTGCAGGTCCTCTCAATTCAGCATCTATTTTATTTTTTTTACTAATGCAACAGATAAAAACAAGAAATGGATTTTAAACTCTCATACACACTCGACACCAATTTTTTTTTTACAAATACATATAGATCTAATAGCCACTCACTAAAAAACAGTGTTACCATAATCTATTTGCATAGAAATTGTTAAAAATGGAAGAAACAAAATATATTCTAAAACCTAGCAACTCTCGGGAGGCAACTCACCTGCAGACTACCTCGCGGAGAATGCTCTACATTGATAATTATTGATCATGAATATATAGATTTACATGAGAATAGGAGAGTTATAACTGACACCTAGAAAATAGGAACTAATTCCTAAACTAGGACACACGCACAATTTAATGAACAAGCTCTCTCCAATAATACATATTGATCCATTAATTTCAATACTCCCCCTTAATGGAGAAAGGGTTCACTAGTACTCCTAACATCTCCCTAAATAATTCAAATTTAATTCTTCTAAGGGGCTTCGTAAAAATTTATGCTACATTATCACAAGTATTACAGTACTCAATATAAATTTCTTTTGATTGAACCTACTCTCTAACAAAGTGAAATTGTGTATCAATATTCTTTGTGTTTTTTGAAACATCGGATTGTTTGCAAGTTTGATTGAGCTCTAGTTGTCACATCTGATAACTGTTTCATCTTTTTGTTCTTCTCCGACATCATGGAGAAGTCCCCTCAACCAAATTGCCTCACAAATTGTTGCACACATTGCTTGATACTCTACTTTTTCTAAAGACAAGGATACAATATTATGCTTCTTGTTGCTCAATGCAATGACCCCGGAACTAATATTGAATGCATAACCTATTATGGATCTTCTGCCATCCAGGTTTTTGGCCCAACCTGAATCTAAAAACCATGTCAATCTAACATCAGAAGAATTAGTATATTTAATAACAAAGTCTAAGGTTCCTTGAAGATACCTTAAGACGCCTTTCACTACCACCCAATGATTCTCAAGAGGCTTTGACATGAATTGGCTTAATACAATGACTGCAAAATCTAAGTCAGGCATAGTTGTAGTCAAGTAAATCAGACTCCCAACCAGTTGTTTATACAATTTTGCATCCACCTCCTTAGAACCATCATTATTTTGAAGTTTGGTATTATGATGTAAATGCACTGAGGTAGCTTTGCACTGATCCATTCTGAATTTTTTCAATAGACCTCTTACATAATTCCCTAGAGTGAGAAAAGTTTGTCCACAGTCCCTCCAAACTTCCAGACCCAAACAATAGTGTAGTTCTACGAGGTCTTTCATTTCAAATACTTGCGACCTCTGCACTTTGATTTTTTTAATCAAATCGTCAACATTTCCAGTGATAATTAAATCATCTACATATAAATAAATCAAAACAATTTTCCCCTTATCATCAAACACAATATAAAAATTTGAGTCGTTTTTACTCCTCTTATAACTATGCTATAGAAAAAATGAATCAATTTTTTCATACCACGGCCTAGGTTCCTGCTTTAAACCATATAATGCCTTTTTTAATTTGCAAACTA
Source organism: Pinus taeda (assembly GCA_000404065.3). Classification (NCBI taxonomy): domain Eukaryota; kingdom Viridiplantae; phylum Streptophyta; class Pinopsida; order Pinales; family Pinaceae; genus Pinus; species Pinus taeda. The sequence goes on from APFE031202542.1 coordinate 46,194, forward strand.
AATTATCCTGCCCCTGTTTGATAAACCCTTCAGGTTGTTTTAAATAAACTTCTCCTTTCAATTCTCCATTTAAAAATGCAGACTTCACATCTAGTTGATGTAGACTCCAATGATGTTTTGTGGCTAAAGCTATCATCATTCTAATAGTGTTTAGCTTAGATACCAGAGAAACGGTTTCATCATAATCAATTCCTTCTCTTTATGAGTAACCTTTAGCTACTAGCTTAGCTTTGTATTTTTTTACACTACCATCGGATTTAAATTTAGGTTTATATAACCACTTGCAACCTATAGGTTCTTTTCCTTTCAGCAATTCAACTGAATCCTAGTTTCATTTTTAAGTATTGACTCATATTCCTCTTCCATGGTTTCCCTCCATTCATCATATTGCCTTACTTCTTTATAATTCCAGGGTTCAACAACATTTAACATAGTTGTAAGAGAATGATCCATATATCTTGCTAGCAATTGAGTTTTCTTACCTGATCTCCTTAGTGGTGGACTTGCCCCAAATCTGTCTTTCTCATTCCTTGGTGGACTCAACCTGCTAATTGTACCTAGGTCACTTGCTTCTTCCTTTTGTTGTTGTTGTTGCTCATGGTTGTCCCTTGTTTCATCACTTCCCTATATCTTTCAGCTTATTTCTTAGCTCCTTGATCTGAGAGATGAATGCAGTGACTCACTCACTCTCCTCCATTTTTATGGAGATAATCTTTCTCTTTAGGAACAATAAGTGATTTGTGTTTTTTATCTCATACAACTCCTTGAAAGTTGTCAAGATCTCATTCGCTGGTTTACACTCTCTAATGTGATTTAACTAACAATTTCAACAATACTTTTGCTTTTTTCCCTCTCTTCTCCTAATCTTGAATTGTTACAGTTGTTCTGCCTCCTGCTGCAATTGGCTTCAATTCATCCCCATTTGCAATCACCCATGCACTTTGCCCCTCAATCATGGTCTGCAACTTGAATTTCCAATTAAAATAATTGGACCCATCGAGTTTATTTCTCTCGTTCAAGTACGCCTCTGCCATCTAATTAATCATCTTGACAGGTTGATCAATGAATCTACTCCAAGGTCCTTTCAACCTCCAGCAATTGATCAAGGAACAAATTCAATCACCAAATCTGCCACGAAACAAACTATCTCCAGATCTAGAGGAGTGATCTCAAAATAAAATACCTCTCTCCAATAGAGGAATCAAATTGCACTAAGCATGTATCTTACGCATACATTAAAACAAATTCAATGTGCATGGCATTGAAGATGTCTATGCATACAACATTAATAATTAATGGAGGTAATAAATGTTGCTTCAGTGGTAAAACCTCGTAATAATTAATGGACGAATGTAATAAATGTTGCGATATGATGATTGTGCTTCCAAAGTGTCCTCTAATGGAAAATCAACTCAATTTATGCACCATATACCACTGTATATCCCGCACACTGGGGTACTTGTTGGTCGACGATCTTTGGGAAAATTCTTTTCATTCTCTGTTGTTGCAAGAATAGCTTTCTCACTACATCTTGCTCAAGTACGTAGGGGATGCTTTATAAAGATTTGTGTGATCCATCACATTCAAAACTTTGAAGATTTGAGATGGAAAAGCTTGAGACGAAGATTTGCTTTGGTGAGAATTGTTAGCTCCATTGAAGATAATTTTGTTTCCTCTTTGTCTTTGTTGTGCTCTTAGTTTTGTGTCTCCCTCGTCATCATCTAGATCTTGAACAATAAGTTCATGATTCAAGTGTTTACGCCCTTCTTCATGAACCACTGGTAGCTCTTCAATTACAGAAACCTCTTCAATTGCATAAACCTACTGAGAAGATTGTGGCTCATGATACTTTTGGTCATTAATAAAACCATACTTTTTGTCAGAAAATTCTTATCACTAAAAAATACTACCCAAGCCAAAATGCTTCCAAATAGGCACATGAAAAAGACATCCTCAAAAGGATAAATGTTAAAGACGTCTAAAAATACAGACATATGGACAACACCACTTATTTCACTCCAAATTCCTTTCCTATACCCCACACACTGGTGATATGGCAACAATTTTGCGCCAATAAAACCACCTCACAACTCCAACTACTACTTTATGTAGTAGAACTCGTGGCCTCTGTCACAATAAAAGAGTTGACCTAATTGACCCTGACCCCATACAACACTTGGCTCAACCCACCTTTTCCGTACACTCTAGCTAGAATTGGCATATGCTCCAACCATGACATATAAAGCATGGTGTTTTTACCTCGTATTAAAGCACCCTCTTGGCACAAGGCTCTTTGCACCGCCCATTGTTGGATCGCACCACAAAATTCAGTATAGCGCAAAATAGGCTCTCTCACCCGCGCACTACACTCCACATGCAGCTCCACACAGGTGCTTCAATTTCAATGCGTAGGCTCGAGGGGGGATGGCAATTTTCTCGTTGCTCTTTCAGAAAACACCACACAGCCTCTTCATTGATCTCCTATCCAGAGCCTACACATGCTCAAAATGCCGACTCTTCTACGAATCAGCTCTTCTCCAACGATTTGGTTCACCCCAGCTCAACTTCTGGCGTGACAATCGTATGCTAAGACCACATACCATGGAACACACACAGTTCCACACTGCTCCAGGAAGCTCCTCGTAGGCACCACTCAGATCACACAAAAAAAATCATGGGCCTCACCATCTTTATTCCGCAGTGGATCACAACACTCAGCTTTTCAGCAAAAACACTCAACCACTCACTAGTCTGAGCCAAGCTGTAGTTTGGTTTAAAATCACATTACTTAGACAGAGAACAGAGTCTTCTTGGCTCATACTACAACATCTTTCCACACTTCACACAGCCCGATGAGATATAATGATGAATAATAGAACCACAATTGTGCAACGCGCCTTTCCTCTTTGTTGGGGATTTTTCTGGTAAAATCCCAAAAACAAAAATTAACTGAATACAGAGCAATGATCTGTTGTTCTGTTTTTCTCCTCAGGATCTTTTTCACAAGAAGCAAATAAAATTTCTGAGAACAGAGATTTTTCACATCAATAAAACCTTTATATTCATTAATAAAAACTCTGATACATATTTCTTCCTCTTACTCTGAGGGATTCACCAAAAACAAAATTACTCTGCTGTGTAAAATATACATTCACATTTACTGCTGTAAAAAGGGCTTTTACATTTACTGCTATAGAATAAAAATTCTTACATGGGCTGTAAAATTTCTTACATAACTTTTAATCTCAAAAATAAAATCCACACATTCATTCTTCATTCGCTCTTGCTCCCCTTCATTTGAGCAATAAAAAATTTTTACATATATGCCTTGCATCACACAATAGTCAACACATAACAAAAGGAAATTTCATCTACATATGCGTTCCTTTTTTTTGTTACAAATCTTCAACTTTGCATTGCTGTGCAAACCTCTGGTTCTTCAACCCTGGCTACTGCGAACACTTTCTCTTCTCATCCCGTGTGCAATAATAATACAAAAGTCAACACCAAAAAAAAACTATATTGAGTACATACCATATGGGTTAACAATTAAAAATATTACATGCCGTAAAAACTTTAAATACTTTACCTAAGACTATGACAAAAGTATTAAATGCATTAAATGAAACTTGCGGTAAAAACCAAAAATAACGTTCTAGCAAGTTGAATGAGATCCTTGTCCGTTGACTTGATCGGACGCAATTGGCACACCTAACTCACACAAACCAATATAAGTTTAGTGTCCGGGGAATGGGTGGTTTTGTGTTCGTACACAGGACGCTTGTCATTTAGTCTGCGTGTTCGGAGGCCCTCTGACAAATACAACCTTTTGCGAAAAGCGATGCGAAATGAACTTTTGGTTTTCTGAAGTGGTTTTGTTGGAGTTAATGTGGGCAGTTGGAAATTAATATTTCAACACTCCCTTTTAATTTCAACTGCTGGGCATTCAGTCATACCTAAACATTTTTTCAAAAACTCAAAGCTTTTATGGTCCAATGGCTTTGTTAGAATGTCTACAACCTATTCCTAAATAATAGAACCACAATTATGCAACGCGCCTTTCCTCCTCACAATTTTTTATCAAAGAGATAAGTGGATGGAAGTTCTGTGAACAATGCTCTCGAACAATGCTTTCAGAAAATCTCTCTTCCACATTATCCACGATCTTTGCACTGTTCCACGTACAGTAAATATTTACACTATGCCAAAGAGGTTTCAACCCTCTACTCGACCTTTATTTGCATCATGGGTTTCACTCTTCCTCTGCGCCTTCTCGAAAACTCCAGTCTCCGCAACGTAATCTCCTCACGCCTCGCAGATCCATACGACCCCGGATCCATATGACCCTTAGCAACTCTCGGTTGTGACCATTACTGCAAAACTATGACAAATTCTGGAGGGGATATACCACCACCCTCAAAAAAACGCTGCCACCACACTTCCTCGGCTTCTCGCGCGAAGGCACCACCGATAGCCTTACCTGGTGCTGCACCACCAGATTTTATGGGTTATTGAGTCACCAGAGGCACAAACATAAATGCACTCAGAATATGCACGCAAGTCGCTCCAACAGGCCACACACCAGGTAGAGGAGGCTTTCGCTCTCGACACCAGATATCGTGCAGTCCGCCTTCAAGGACTCAACTTCCCTTAATAAACAACACACAAGCCTCTGATACCATGCTCCCATACCATGTCCAAAAAGAGAAGAAACAAAATATATTCTAAAATTGAGCAATTTTCATGTCACGGAGAATGTTCTATATGTATCATTATTCATAAGAATATATGTATCATTATTCATAAGAATATATAGATTTATATTAGAATAAGAGAGTTGAACTATCACTTAGGAAATAGGAAATAGGAACTAATTCCTAAATTAGAATACACAACTAATAAACAAACTCTCTCCAATAATACATATTGTTTCATTAATTTGAACAGTTATAAAAGCCAAAGTTTTACATATTTTTCTGGCTTTCCGCTTAAAGAATGAAGCCAAAATAAACTTTATTACCATGTTAGAAAATAGAGAAAGAACAAGAAATTGTTCACACAATGATTTCATTGATCTCATAAATATTACATATATAAAAATACATGATACTTCTAGATTAGAAAAGAGTAAATCTAAAATACTAAAAATAGTTAAAAACTCACACAATTATAACTCACTACAACTTGAAAATCATGAAAACATTACTTCCAATATATTTTACTCAAATTCTAATGTAAATTATTTATCTCAAAAATTCAAAAAAAAATCTTCATAGTATTTATAAAACTAAAATTAAATCACCTTTAAACAATTTTACTAACTTCAATATTACTGAAATATTTTCAATCCTTATATACTCATTTTTAATACTTAAAAACTAGTATATTTAAAAATTAAATACCAACCTAACCTTAATAAAACATGAATCCTAGGCTAAAATATGGACTTCATCCGTTAGGGTTTCGACATTTTGCTTGGCGGGTTTTGGCATTGTCGATACAATCAAGCCCAGACACCATTAGATGATGCAGGAGCATCAAGCCTGTTTCCATTTGTAAATATAGAATAAAGAAGGGGTGTGATTATTTTAAGTATTTTGTTATAAAATAGGGAGTTTTAGGCATAAAAGCAATAGATGGGGATAAGGAAGGCTTTTCTATTTTAGAACAGGGAAAAAGATGGGAAAAAGCCTCTAGATGCTTTTTACCATGTGTATGCATTGCATGTAGACACTTAGAGCTTTTCATTGGGTGATTCTAGATCATGCTTAGTTTTTATAAATTAGGAATGCTGAGGCATTGAGGATCAGAGAGAGATAGAGTGTGAGGTCTCTGGTTGGAAGCCTTCGGCAAATTGTAAAGGCCATGAACATTGAAGATCTGGCCAAGAAGAAGTTTAGGAGTGGCAGTGAACCTGAAGAATCCAAACAGGAATTGGATAGAGAGGACAACTGAAGTGTTCTCAGGAGAGCATGGGAGATTGCAAAAGCATAGAAGGAGCAAAGTTGTTGCTCAGGAATAGGTTCCAGAAGGAGGACCCGTGCTTACCAAAAGACTAAGTGAGGAGAGCTTAGTGAGGTAAGATTGCAGCCAGGAGGACTAGCTGTTGCAGAGGCTTGTTGCAAAGGAGCTCGTGAAGAAAGAACGAGAAGAAGATGACTACAAATAGTCATAGCAAAGGTTCAGGAAAAAGCCACAGTAGAGAACATAAGAAAGAGGAATACGGTTCTGAGCTTGATGAAGATTCTCGCGCAGGTGGGCGAGCATGGTTGCGCGGTGTTGTAGGAGTTGATCCACGGCTTGTACTTTGGAGCACCCCGTGAGATAAGAAGTAGAGGAAGGCGGAAGTTGACCATAGACTGCTTCATAGGGAGTCATTTTGGTGGTAGCATGATAGTTGGTGTTATACCACCATTCCGCCAGAGGTAACCACTGTACCCAAAGGTGTTGCTTTTCTGAAGTGAAACACCTAAGGTAGGATTCTAGACATTTGTTGACTACTTCGGTTTGCCCATCTGTTCGCGGATGATATGAAGTACTGAGTTTGAGTTGAGTGCCTTGTATTCTGAAGAGTTCCTGCCAAAAATTACTGGTGAAGATTGGGTCATGGTTGGACACAATAGAAGTGGGCATGCCATGCAATTTGAAGATCTGACCCATGAAGGTTTGGGCAACCAACGTTGGTGTAAATGGTTGGGGTAGGGCGCAGAAATGAGCATACATCGACAGTCGGTCCACAACCACCATGATGACTGACTTGTTCCCAGACTTTGGAAGACCTGTAATGAAATCCATGGAGACCTCTGTCCAAATTGACGCCGGAATGGGCAATGGTTGTAATGTGCCTGGTGTGTTGACTGTTTCCCCTTTTTGGCGTTGACAGACGTCACATTCTGCTACGAAAGTAAGGATGTCCTGTTTCATACCGGTCCAAAAGAATGATCTTCTGGTGCGCGCATACGTCTTCTGAAAGCCCGAATGTCCTGCAATGGGCGATAAGTGCAATTCTACCAAAATGCTACTTTTGAGGGTGGATGTTGGTGATATTATGACTCTGTCCTTGTAGCAAAGAATATCATTCTGCCACGAGTAGCCCTTGCTAGAATTAGGATCCACTTGCAATTGAGAAATAAGTTGGGAGAGCCCTGGATGTGAAAACCATTTCCTGCGAGCCTCTTCAATACAGTCTGGAATTGGGAGGGAAATTGCGAGCAGTGTACCTTCCTCCTCAAATTGGCGCGACAATGCATCTGCTACCCAATTTTCTTTCCCTTTCTTGTAAATGATCTCATAATCATATCCCAGCATTTTGGCGAGCCACTTGTTTTGTTGTGGGGAAGATAGGCGCTGCTCCAGAAAATATTTAAGACTGTGATGATTTGTGTGGATTTGGAAACGTCGTCCGAACAAGTAAGGTCGCCAGGTCTCTACTGCACGTAAGATGGCCATCATTTCCTTCTCGTAGGTAGATTGGCCCAGATTCCTCCCACTTAGTTGTTGGCTGGTGAAGGCCAATGGTCGCCCTTCCTACATTAAAACCGCTCCAATACCTATTCCCGATGCATCACATTCAATGACAAATGATTTGGTGAAGTTCGGTAGGGCTAAGACTGGAGTGGTACACATGGCGTTTTTGAGCGTGATAAATGCCTGTTGTTCTTCGTCGATCCAGAAGAAGGAATTTTTCTTGAGGAGTTGAGTGAGGGGCTTCGCTATGTGGCCATAGTTGCGGACAAATTTACGATAATAGCCTGTGAGACCCAAAAATCCTCTCAAGCTCTTCAACGTCTTCGGTTGAGGCCATTCTTGCATTGCCTGGATCTTTTTGGGTTCCACCTTGACACCTTCACGTCCCACAATGTGGCCCAAATACTCAACTTCTTCCATGCCAAACTCACACTTAGACATCTTGACAAATAATTTATGCTTGCGGAGCAGTTGCAATAGTAGATCTACATGCTGAAGATGTGCGCCTAGGTGCCACTATAGATGAGAATGTCATCGAAGAAGACTAGGACAAATTTTCTGAGATATGGTTTGAGGATGTGATTCATAAGACTCTGGAAAGTAGAAGGCGCATTGCAGAGACCAAATGGCATGACCAGGAACTCATAATGGCCTTCATGAGTTCTGAAAGCCGTCTTGGGAATGTCGACTTCCTTCATGTGAATTTGGTGATAGCCGGAGCGAAGATCCAACTTGGTGAAGAATTGCGCCCCATTGAGTTCATCCAGCAAATCGTCAACCATCGGAATGGGGAATTTATCTTTGACTGTTAACTTGTTGAGGGCCCTGAAGTCGGGACACATCCGCCACTCCCCATCTTTCTTGAGGACCATGACCACTAGGGATGAATAAGGACTAATGCTGGGACGAATGACACCTTCTTCCAATAGTTCCTTGATGATTTTTTCTATTTCATTCTTTTGAGTGAACGGATATCTGTATGGCCGCACATTTGGGGGTTGAGCCCCTGGAACCAAGGTGATGCTATGATCATGTTCCCCTCACGAGGGTGGAAGCTCATGAGGCTTGTCAAAGACTGTTCGATGGGTATTTAAAAGCTGCTTCATCTCAGGATGAATTGGCAGAGGTCTAGTTTCGACTACCTGGATTGCATTAAATTGTGCTACTACTCCATGATGGCCCTTTTTTAACAATTTTTCCATCCGATGCGAGCTGATGACAGAGGGTGCTCCCGCCTAGAGGCCACGGAGGGTATGTGTGGAGTTGTTCTGCTTAAAACTCATATATAACTCCTGGAAATCCATTGTGATTGGCCCAAGGGTGCGGAGCCATTCAGCACCTAGGACAATGTCGCATCCCACCATGTGTATGGCAAACATGTGGGTTTTCAACTGATAATCCCCCATTTGAAGTTTGACATTTTCACAACGGCCTTCACATTTCATTGTGCCCCCATCTACAATTTGGACCTGGAAGTTAGAGACTGCCCGTACAAAACAATGTGCTGCTTCTGCGATTTTTTGATGGATGAAATTATGGGTACTTCCACTATCAATCAAGACTATTACTGGTCGATGTTTGAGAAAACCCCTAATTTTGAGAGTTTGAGGGGAAGAGATTCCTGCCAACTCATGAAGCGAAATAATTGGGTCGTCAGATACAATCTCCTTTTGGTTGTCTTCTTCAATCGCCTCCTGTTCCTCAAGAGGTGGATCTTCCTCAGTGGAGCTGTAGTCA
>APFE031202558.1:0-10141 GCA_000404065.3 Pinus taeda
GCTAAGAAAGGGAAAGGGAAGGCATCCCAATCCAAGTCTTCTCAAGGAGGGAAGAAGTTTGACAAGTCAAAGATGAGAAGCTTTCATTGTCATGAGTTGGGTCACTCTGCTACTAGTTGCCCAAAGAGGAAGAAGTCCAAGAAAGGTTCCTCCAAGGAATCTGATGGTGATGCTCTAGCTTCACAATTTGAGATGGATTTCTCACTTAGTGCATGCATGGTGTCATCTAGCATGGGATGTGTTTGGTAATTGGATAGTGGAGCTTCTTTCCACATGTCAAGTGACAAGACTATTTTCAGCAGAGAGTACATGATAGCTCTTGAGCTAATATTTTTTGTAACCAGAAGAGGATTTCCACTTGGTTGATAATACAGTGTTGGGGGTTTTATGCTGGTGCTTTCCCCAGTGATACATCTTGTGTTATGTGTGATTATTTCTCTTGATCAGTTATATGTGTTTATGCTTGATGTTGCTCACAAAATCAATTTTGCTTCGGCTTAATGTTTTGTATAAGTAGATCAAGTATTATGATTTGAGAAATTGCATATATAAGTTTGATCTACAGGTGAAATTTCTACATGGTATCGGAGTACAGTTAATCAAGCAAGGAATGATATACAAGGAAGAGAAAGAAATTTGAAGTTTATTATTTGGGATATAGATATCTAGTTCTCGTCACAGTTCAGATTTCATCCAGATGGCCTTCACCGGGTTAAGGCTTGAGTTTTCCCTTGATGGCAGCTCAAACTACATAGCTTGGAAGGATTGCATGGAGGTAGTATTGGAAGATAATGGCATTAAGGAATTCATTGATCAAGATGTCCCTAAGCCTATTGATGCTACTCAGGTTGCATACTGGAAGAAGAACGTGGCTAGAGCTAGGAGAATCATCCTAGAGGGAGTTCGAGATCACATAGTCTTGAACCTCCATGGGAAGGAAACTCCGTTTGCAATGTGGAAGACATTGAAAGATTTATATCAGAATAGCAGTGATCAGAGGAAGTTGGAACTGAAGGACAACCTTCGAAAGATCAAGTGTGAAAAGGGCGACACGATCACTACATTCTTGAACAAGCTCACCAACTGCAGAGATGAGCTTGAAAGCATAGCGGTCACTACTGCTGATGATGATATAGTGATTCTAGCACTTCTTGGCCTTCCTAAGAGCTGGCATAGCTACCAAGACTCAGTGAATGGAAGGGAAAATCTGCCAGATTGGGAACGACTATGGTAGGATTTGATGTAGGAGGAGATCAGATAGAACACCAGAGATGGAGCTTCTTCATCAAAGCATGATGATGAAGAGAACTTGGCTTTAGCATCTAAAGCTAAGAAAGGGAAAGGGAAGGCATCCCAATCCAAGTCTTCTCAAGGAGGGAAGAAGTTTGACAAGTCAAAGATGAGAAGCTTTCATTGTCATGAGTTGGGTCACTCTGCTACTAGTTGCCCAAAGAGGAAGAAGTCCAAGAAAGGTTCCTCCAAGGAATCTGATGGTGATGCTCTAGCTTCACAATTTGAGATGGATTTCTCACTTAGTGCATGCATGGTGTCATCTAGCATGGGATGTGTTTGGTAATTGGATAGTGGAGCTTCTTTCCACATGTCAAGTGACAAGACTATTTTCAGCACTTTGTAGGAGAAGGATCTCCAGATACAGATCGAGATGGGCGATGACGGAAAGTACCATGTCTCAGGTGAAGGTACGGTTGTGTTTCAGAGGGAGCATGGTTCTCCCCTCTCTTTTTCTAATGTTATGTATGTATCAGGGTGGAAAAAGAATCTCGTGTCTATTGTTATGCTTGAGGATAAAGGCTATGATGTAGTCTTTAGTTTGGGAAAGGATTTCCAAAGGCATATAGGTACTAGATAGACCAAACAGATAGGGATTCGAGTTAAGAATCTCTATAAGTTACAGGTAGAAGACTGTGCTACTTTGAGTTCCAAAGTAGAGGTGATGCATGGCCAAGATATTGTCGAGTTATGGCATAGGAAACTGGGCCACTTGCATCACGGGGCCTTGAAGATCATGCAGCAAATTTCTACCAGATTACCCAAGTGCAAGCTAGAGCGAGCACATGCAAAGGTTTCACTTTGGGTAAGTATGCAAAATATTCCTTTCATGATTGGGATGGTAGAGTAGGAGCAGTTATGGAGAGAGTTCATTCAAATGTATGTGAGCCCTTCTCTACAACCTCCATCGAAAAGCAAAGGTATTAAGTTATTTTTGTTGATGATGTTTCTCATAGATGTTGGATCTACTTCACGCAAAAGAAGGATCAAACCTTCTTGAAGTTTTGTGAGTTCAAATCTTTGGCAGAGAAAGAATCAGGGATGAAAGTAAAGGCCTTGCAAAGTGATAACGGTGGAGAGTATATTTCCCAACAGTTTAAGGACTTTTGTGCTTCATAAGGAATTAAACGGGAACTCACGGCTCCTCATAACCCACAATAGAATGGGGTGGCTGAAAGGAAGAACATATCTATTGTGGGCGTAGCTCGATCGATGTTGCATGACCAAGGCCTACCACTTCATCTATGGGCTGAGGCATGCAATACAATAGTATATCTTCATAACAAAAGTCCTCATCGGATTTTGGGGATGAAGACATCTATGGAGGATTTTTCGAGGTAAAGACCAGATGTGAGTCACCTTCACATCTTTGGATCACCAGTCTTCTGTCATGTGACCAAAGATGCTTGAAAGAATCTAGGCACAACAGTTGAGTTGGGAATACTTGTGGGGTACACAGATACACCTCACAACTATCGTGTGCTTTTTCCTGACAGTCGGAGGACCGTAGTGCGCAGGGATTTGAAGTTCGATGAGCAGCGAGCCATGTGAGTATCTCTTGAGAGTGAGCTTAAGTTTCATGGGGATGATGAGGAACTATTAGTTCCTAAGGAGGAGGAACCTCTTGATGATGCGGATCAGCCGCATGCAGAGGTTCTAGTAGTGAAGATCACCACTACTGGAAATTCTTCCATAGATGGGCGGAAATGCTCACGGGAAGTTGACAGATTGATGTAGGATGCAAGAGAGAATGTGGGGCACCCATCCTCTCAGCGCAAATAGAGGAGATCTCCCGATAGATACACTGGCTGCATGGTCCTGGTTGGGGAGTGTGTAGCGACCGAGCCTTCTTCTTTTGAGGAGGCAGTGCAACAGCTAGTTTGGGTGGATGTGATGGTAGAGGAGTATGATACTATCATGCGGAACCACTTATGGGATGTTGTTCCTAGAACAAGGGATAAGTTAGTGGTTACTTCCCGATGGCTTTACAAGGTAAAGCAGGAAGCTGATGGTAGTATTAAGAAACACAAGGCAATGTTTGTTGCTTGTGGTTTTTCACAGGTTGAGGGTATTGACTATGATGAGATCTTTTCTCTTGTTGCAAGGTACTCATCGATTAGATCCATTCTAACACTATCAGCACAAATGGGTTGGTAGATCCATCAGATGGATGTGAAGACAACATTCCTCAATGGGGAGATTGAGGAAGAGGTATACATAGAGTAGCGAGAGGGATTTGAGACCTTCGATCGTGAGTCACATGTGTGTCAGCTCAAGTGAGCATTGTATGGGCTGAAGCAAGCACCCTGTGCTTGGTATACCAGGATCGACAACTATTTCACCAGGTTGGGCTTCACCAAGAGTGAAGCGGATGCGAACCTCTACCACATCATTGTAGATGGTAAGCTATTGATTATTGTACTTTATGTTGATGATCTAATTTTGACAGGTGATGATTAGTTGATCAAGCCTTGCAAGGAGGATCTTGCAAGAGATTTTAAAATGGAGGACATGGGCCTCATGCACTACTTTCTAGGTATGGAGGTGTGGCTGAGAGATGGGGATGTATTTGTGTCTCAAGGCAAATATGCCAATGAGATACTCAGGTGCTTCCACATGGAGATGTGCAAGCCCATGGAGATTCCTCTAGCAGGTAACTGGAGGAAGGAGGATGCTACTTCAGGTGAGGTAGTAGATGCTACTATTTATAGGTAGCTTGTGGGTTCACACATGTATTTGGTGAACACATGACTGGATTTGTGCTTTGCAGTGAACCAGCCGAGTCAAGCTATGGTTCAGCCAACCAAGTTGTTTTGGAAGGCAGCAAAGCATGTGCTAAGATATCTCAGAGGCACTACATAGTATGGATTATGGTACAGGCGGATAGAGGGAGTGAAGCTCCAAGGCTTCACGGATGCAGATTGGGCAGGTAGTCCATCAGACAAGAAGAGCACTTCTGGAGGAATCTTCAACCTTGGGTTAGCTATGGTTTCTTGGTATAGCTGAAACATATATCAGTTGCACTTAGCACAGTGGAGGTAGAGTACATGGCAGCTAGTCAGGCTGCATGTGAGGCCATCTAGATGCAGAAGATTCTAGTGGGATTGTTTGGTCAGATGATGGATCCTACAGTGATATATTGTGATAATCAGAGTTGCATTAAACTCTCCAAGAATCTAGTGTTTCATAACAGGTCCAAGCATATAGACATCTGCTATCATCATTTATGGGATTGTGTGGTCAAGAGGATCATGATGTTGCAGTACATTTCGACCGAGGAACAGGATGTAGATATTTTGACAAAGGCATTGTCAAAAGGCAAATTTGAGTTCCACAAAGACAGGATCAGGGTTGTTGATAATCCCTTTCTTGTTGAGAGGGAGTGTTGAAAAATGTGCAACAAGAAATGCTAAATTTAGAATGTGCTAAAACTATAAGTTCTAAAAATAGCAGTTTGGCCAAGTGAGCATTTTGGCCACCTTGGGTGAGAGGTGAAACAGCTAAAAATAAAAAAATTCTAAAAATAGCATTTATGGGTCCCTTCCTATTTCCTGGTCTCTCTATAGGAAGTAAAATCAAATTTGGTCTTAACAACAGTTTAAAATATTAACTGATTAATCTCCATGAGTTAATTAGTTGTAAAAATTAAACTTGAAGTCTTTGTGAGAACATGTAATTAGTTGTCCCACTGATTGAGGAATTAAGTATGAGTTCTATAATGAGAGAATCAGTTGACTTCATGCTAACTAGTCAAGTCCAATTAGATTATTTTAACAAGTTGTTAAAATAATAAAATATAGTGTGTTAACGCTTGCATGCATGTGACAACTATTATTTTAGATAACTGAGTATTTTCTCATGGATAACTGATGCATGGCAATTTAGACAGAGACCCAGTTGAGATCAGATGAGGGACAGTGTACTATCAAATGCTTGGATCTTCCCATGGAATATTCCTTGCATGTAGGAGGAACTAGTGTCCTCAAGGATTGCGTAGTTGGACCTGATGTTGATCGCAGGTATGATCTGGGGCCAATTCACATATGTTTTGTAATTGGACCCCAATCAAAATTGCGCAAGGAAATATGGGATTAGAGGACTGGTGGCCAATATATTGAGGCCTAGTGAGTCTATGATCGTCATCTTTTAATTACAGAGAGTACAGGAAAGCTCTTGAGTTGATATTTTTTGTAACCAAAAGAGGATTTCCACTTGATTGATAATATAATGTTGGGGGTTTTATGCTGGTGCTTTCCCCAGTGATACATTTTGTGTTATGTGTGATTATTTCTCTTGATCAGTCATATGTGTTTATGCTTTATGTTGCTCATGAAATCAATTTTGCTTCTGCTTAATGTTTCGTAGAAGTAGATCAATTATTATGCTTTAGGAAATTGCATATATCAGTTTGATCTACAGGTGAAATTTCTACACAAATTTCTACTTTAGCAGTGCGAAAAAACCTCAGCCCCTAGTTAGGGTTGCGTGAAGGTGATTATAACAGATCGCGAAGGCCTCACAGGTCAGGATAGTGTGCAAAGTGACCTGTGCGAAGGTATTCATAGTTGGACTAAACCAACCCCTCAAACATCTCAAGTGTGTGGAAACTTGGTTCCAACATCCCCCCATACTGCTTTGGGTGAGACCTTAGTTTGCGCTCCGCGGGCTGTTGCCAAAATGGCCAGTAGTACTTGGATTTGTTTGGCTAATTAAATCCGAACCTGGGTCAGGCCCCATCAAGCCAAAAAATGGTTCTATTTCCGGGATCTGAATCTGCATAGAGATGTCTAATGTTGTATCATTGGAATCTAACTAAGAAGGAAATTGAAGGTTGGTTGGACAGAAGAATTCACGAGTTCAGGATGTAGGAGATCAGGAACCTGCGACTAACAAAAGAAGAGTGGTTAGACTGCTACCTGTACATAGAGATCCAAGAAATATTTTTCGCATCTTTCCCTACTGAGTTGTACGAGTGGATCACGAAGCTAGCAGATAACCAAGGAAGGTGGAAACTCAACAATCCTATTTGTGGACCCCAGAGTTGGCACGCAGATTGGAGGCATCACAGGATAAGATCGCTCGCACTGTTTACCACTGGCTTGATCGAATTATAGGAGGATTCATTTTTGAGTTCTCGGTAGATACTTCAACCAGCTATAGCGAAGTGGAGCGACGCTTTCTCAAAGGACTGTGAGGTAAGTACATAAAGTCTTTGAATACTTGGATTAAAATTCTATTGTGTGAAAAGAGGGTTATGAAATTACCTTGATGTCTGGAACTATGAAAAGTGGAAAAACCTACAAAAATGAAGGAAGTAAGGGACCAGAGAATAGCCATTTGATTTCACCTTTGCGAGGGGATAAGGAAGAGCTCATGAAGGTCTCGCCGTGAAGTGCGATCAATTTAATAAGGCAGAGGATTCCATGCATACCACCCCCACCCACACCACCACCAGTTTCACCCCCTTCACCTCCATCTTCACCCATACCACCTTCACTACCACTGTGAGTTAATATGGCAAGTGCGATAAAGTTTCCTGTGTTCAAGGGAGTAGGAAATGAAGATCCAAACTAGTTTTGGTTCGTGATAAGAGCCGTATGGGAAGCGTAGGGAGTTACAGATGATAATATAAAGAAAGTGACATTAGTATATTCAGCTTCCATTCTAATGACAATCTGAATGAGGAATCACGCACATCTAAATTGTGCTAAACAGAGAATTTAACAGGAAACCCCAATGCAGGATCCTAACTTGGGAGTTCAACAGATCCGCGCGCAGTTGAAAAACTTATACCTTGAGATGTAGAGTCTAAAATAGGATAGAACACCCCAACCAGAAGTGTGCAAAGAGTTGTGGTGTGTAAAATTCAAGGGTTAGGGTCATGTTAAATACCACTGCCCTATGTTCGCAAATTACCTCATGTGAGGAGGACCAATGCCGTTAAGGCTGAAAGTGCAAGCAGGACCTAGTGCGACACTTGCTTTGTTGTGTGCAATTGGTCAAATAGAAGGAAAGCATGGTACGAACAAATGCCATTTGTTACATAAGTATACGTAGAATTCGCAACAGTTGTTCTGTAATTTTTGTAGATCGGTTGGACAAGATGAGCACACTTGTAGAAACTATGATATGATGATGGATAGAACACAAGAGTGGCACAAACAAGATTTTAGGGGCATGGATGGGGTAGAGGTGGAGGAGGACCTGGAAGAGCTCATGAAGGTCTCGCCGTGAAGTGTGACCAATTTGATAAGGCAGAGGATTCCGCGCATACCACCCCCACCCACACCACCACTAGTTTCACCCCCTTCACCTCCATCTTCACCTGTACCACCTCCACTGCCACCATGAGTCAATATGGCAAGCGCATTAAAGTGTCATGTTCAAGGGAGTAGGAAATGAAGATCTGAACCAGTTTTGGTTCATGATAATAGCCATATGGGAAACACATGGAGTTACAGATGATAAGATAAAGAAAGTGACGTTGGTCAGTGCTCTGCAGGATCTCGCGCTGACCTGGTATATTAAGAATTCTAATGACAATCTAAATGCGGGAATCACAGACATCCAAATTATTTTGAACAGAGAATTTAGTAGGCTAAAGTCAGAAGCATGGTCGATCATTTGATTCAAAGATATCACAATGCTACTAGGCGAGACTCCTTGGGAGCTGGATTAGAGACTGAAGTGTACGATTCGTGAAGCTAATATGACTTTGACGGATGGACATCACTACGAATGGTTTGTAGCATCACTAACGTCGCATTTGAGGAATGTACTATCACAACAGAGGTTAACAACTCAGGCAGAGGCCTTGGAGACCGTGATGAGGATGCATGAAACCCCGATGCAGGATCCTAACTTGGGAGTTCAACAGATCAATGCACAATTGAAAAACTTATGCTTTGATATGCAGAGTTTAAAACAGGACAAGACAACCCAACTAGAAGTGTGCGAAGAGGTGTGGTGCATAAAATGCAAGGGTTAGGGTCATGATAAAGACCACTGCCCTATGTTATCGAATTGCCTCACGGGGATGTTGTTAAGGCCAGAAGAGAAAACAGGACCTAGCGTAGCACTTGCTTTATGGTGCACGATTTTTCAAATAAAAGGAACGCATGCTACGGAAAAATGCCATTTGTTACAAAAGTATATGCAGAATTTGCAACAATTGTTCTGTAATTTTTGTAGATCGGTTGGACATGATGAGTGCACTTGTAGAAGCTATGAGTTGATGATGGATAGAACTCCCAGCTATGGGGTTTAGACTGAAATGCAGCCCCTAGACCAGAACGGAGGAGTGGCGCAAATGGGATTTTAGGGGCGCAGACGAGGCAGAGGTGGAGGAGGTCCTGGAAGAGGTTGTGGACAGTTGATATGCTATAATTGTGGAGGCCCAGGACATTATGCCTATGATTGTATGAACCTAATGCATCCATCATGTCAGTATTGTACCTTGTTTAATCATGAGACGAAAGATTGTCCTGTGCTAATAGCTAGGATATGCGACAAGTGAGCGCTACCACCTCCCTCGACTCAGAACCTATAGATGATGAGGTCTGAGCCATGCGAGGAAGATCCAAATGTGAACATTGTGCTCCGAAGTGGAATTGCGATGGGAGATGATAAAGGAAAATAGCTCAAAGATAGTACTTGGGTTCACAAGACTCCGACGAAAGAAGCAAAGTTTGATTTAGATCATGCTAAGAAAACCTTCATGGAAGCTAAAAAGAGCTTCACTGATGCCTCCACCTCAAAAAGCAAAGATAGACCGGAGCTGGAAATGTACCCATCTATGTTTACGATATTCCTGTAAACATGTATGAAGCTACTAGGTGATAGTAAGGCTATAAAAGGATTGTAAGAACTCATTAACTAATGCACTGGGACCCCACCAGGAGAACCGTGCGAAGTTAGGAAGATTGGAAAGCATGCGATGAGGACGAGGAGAGAAATGAGGCTAACCATGTAGATTGGAGAATATGAGATGGAACAAGTAACTTTGGACTTGGGATCAGATGCAAACTTTTTGCTGAAGTAGACATGGGAGCACATGGGGAAGCCTACGCTACAATGGTCTCCTATTCAGCTGCGAATGGAGAACCAACAAAAGATAATACCCATGGGACAATTGCAGGGAAGCACTGTGGATATTGAGGGAGCGAGCGCGCTGGCAGACTTTGAGGTCATAGAGATTGTTGATGACAACAATCCTTACCCTGCACTCTTAGGAATTGATTGGGCCACTAACATGAATAGGGTGATTAATCTAAAGAAGCGCAAGATGATTTTTGAGAAGAAGTCTTTGCGATTAGTTATACCCTTAGACCCTGCTGAGGGATTGCACTACAAAGAGCCAGTGTGTGACTATGAAAGTGACGACAATTTGGATTGCATCTACAATAAAACTGCACGAGAGCAAGATTGGGTAAATCCCACCATGGACGAACGGATCTCATGGGAGCACGAAATCTCTTGTACTTCAGATTCAGATGAGGAGATAGAATGATGGAAGAACTAGTTACACGAGGTAACCATGCTTAATTGTAACATGATGACAAGGTCACTACACTGTGTATCGATAGAAGCGAGAGATATGTCTACATATGATGGTTTAGGTGAGGTAGATGATTTCTTGGACAGATTCGAAAGGGAGGTGCCGGAAAAGTAACGTTTCTAGGTTTTGAATTGGGTACTACGTGCTACGCCCGCAAGGTGGTGGGGTACACACAGAAGAAGATTTGAAGAATAGCGCACATGTAGGAGTATGATGCACACGTAGTTTGGGAAACCTATAGTGCGATTGGAAAATAAATACAATGGATGGGATGGTCCATGCACGCATCTGTCT
>APFE031202568.1:0-19073 GCA_000404065.3 Pinus taeda
AGTTTATGGACATTTGTGATTGGGGTTGAAGTGCCCAAAAATGTCTATAACACCCATCACTTAAGGAGAGGGGTTATTGTTATTATTTTTAAACCACACCCTCACCCTTATATCATTATGTTAACAGTTGAAAAACCTTATGTTATCCTTGAAATTAATTTTTCATTACTTCTCTTTGTGAAAATTGTATACTTATGATGTACATTGAATTTTCACGGCCTTTAAGTCTTGTGACATTGTGTGAATACATTTAGGACTTTTATATTCTATTAACGTGATAAAACTAATTGGAAGAGGGACTACATAGCCTAATAAATCCCTAAGAATGTGTCTTATTCAATAGTTGTGATTGATTTGGTTTAACCAATGGTGAGGGTTGATACATCACCATTAGGGTAACTACCACTCTCAACCTCTTTGCCACAATGGTGCCATTTGCGTTTGAATGGGTCGAGAGTCGAGCTATGCAACCTCGAGGTTAATTTGGTAAAAGGAAAAGGGTTTTTAACCCGTAATCAAAGGCTTTGCCACTTTATTCTAATTGTATTTATTAGCATTTTGACAAGAACAAAAGTGGATTGATGGTCAAGATAAGATTTTCACACCAAGTCTTAAACTGAACCTTCACATTTTGTTTACTTGTTTCTTACTTGATATAATCTATGTGCATATTTTCAAATGGTTTACATGGATTATAATCACTAGTTTTCTTGTCTTGGTGGTGTATTTCTAGATCAACCCTAATCTTTTTCTGAATATTTCACCATGGTATCTACATTGTTTCAAGGAGTTTTGGTGTTTCCACCCATTTCTCATGGGATTTCTCATTAGGTAAAATTTTCATAACTCATTCCTAATTAAAAACCCTAACTCAATGCCTTTGTAGGATGGATTTTATTCTATTTATATATGATACTAAATCATTTTTACTTTATGATAGGGAAATGGAATGGATACTTCAGCTATCCTCCTACAAGGTGAGATATTGGTTACCATAAAAAAATCCATAGAATTTGTATAATAATTTTAAGTAATTCATGACCAAGCTAAGGGTTTTTTTATTTGTTATTTACAAGTTTTCCCTCTACCATGCTTGGGTTTTGTTTTGAGGGATTTTGGGATTAAATACTTGGAAAATATATTATTTCCACTCCGACCACTAGAATTTCTCATCTAGTATTACCCTCTACAAGTATTCGATGCCATTATTAGGCTTCAACTTGTCTGTCTACTACAAAATTTTTCTTTGTAGTTAAGATATATATAGAAAGCGCCAAAATTGGCCAAGGTTGTGAATTTTTGTTATATAATTGTATAGAGGTTTTCATTAAAATGTTTTGGCAAAATTCAAGTCACTGCAGATAACACCTTGTTCCCTTTTATAACTTAAATTTTCATACTCTTTGATTTGAGTTATGGCTAAAGCTTGCATGGACAAAAATGTAAATTTTCCTTCTTTATTTCAAGAAAAAAAACCATGAATTTATTCTTCTTATGGTCTATTGCAAGCAAAATCAAATCTCAGTCATGGTTTTTTTACTACCTTAATATTTTTGTTTCCCACCTATAATCCATCCATGCACACTAGGGTATTATTGTAATTTAAAATATGCACTTTAGCTTATGTGATGTTATAAACACATGATTATATGCACAATAAGGTTATTTATTTTTATTTATTAGGCTTAGAAAATACAAGGTAGGATAGAGGCCTCCTAGGCTCTTGGGAAGTCTGACTAAGGTTTGTTTTTAAGGTCCTATTAATAACTTGCCAAAGATTGGATAATTTATGGCTAGTTGACAAGGTCTTCCCTTCCTCGTCTTTGGCACGTAACAAGATAACCTAGAAAGGAATTATACTTCTTTTTAATAATATTATTTATTTTCATACATATAAAACTCTTTCTCTATAATTTAGTAATGAATTTAGCCGTAATACAAGTGAAATGTTACTATGTAAGGCACAATGTTCCTTACTACGTGGGTAATTCTTATACTTTAGTTAATTCTCTCTGGTTTTTTTTTTTGATATCCACATGTACAGTGGATACAAAGGTTGGTTGTTGGGTAGGGTGTCTTTCCTTATTCTACAAAGTAGAGGAATACTCAGTATTACCTATATAAACCCTTAACTTAAATCCTTAGTCCTTTAATCCACAAATTTCCTGTAATAGAACAACCTAGATACACATATATACATATAAATTTTATTCACAATAATATCGGTAGGGTTCAATCATTCACTTTCTTGAACACACCTAAGAAAAAAAATAATCATATTGAAGTCCAACTTATTTCATTAATAGCTCTGAACTATAGAAGAAATATATTCAACATATATTGCTCTAGATATTTATATACTTATCTAGATATTCCTAAAAATATATTAAAGGATACCATGTTCCTCCCAACTATGAACTATGTTTCTCAATAGTTCCCCTTGAGCTCCAAATACCCCCTTCCAAGAAAACAACTCAAGGGTTCTTTCTTAGTTCACACCTCCTTAACCCCTAGTTGTGTCCTACTAATTTTTGGGTTTAGGTAGAGTATTTCTCTCCCACTAGCCCTTTATTTTACTCTAACTACATTTATATCCTAAAATCCTCTTTAAACAACTTCCTAAAATCCTCTTTAAACAACTTCCATCCATGACATTTATCTCCAATCATGTATTATTTTTTAGTGGCTAGTTTCAGCCATTTTTTAGTGGCCAGTTTCAACCAACAATTCAAATGTATGGAAAAAAAATGTTGTTGCCTAATCCAAAAGGATTGGGATTATTGTCAATATTATAAATAGTTTAGTTATGAATTGGAGAAAACCAAGAGGCCTTATACTTGGAATCCCAACAGTCTCTCCACTCATATATGTATATTGTTGGCTTGATGGGGCCTGACCCAGGTTCATCGTTACTTGTGCCAACCAACAAAACCCTAAATCTTGGCCCTTTTAGCAACAACATGTCTAACGTAGGCTGTAGTCTCACCCGAAGCAATATTGAGGGATGATAAAACTAGGTTTCTGCATCCAGAGGCCTATGTGATGGGTTCCTACAATCCTTATGGCTCAGATCTACATTCGCACACCTTTAACCCTTCCATAAAACAATTTATACTATTTCCCGTTCTTCACGAAGGTTCCTAATTATACTTAAGATGCATAAATACTACATATATACTAGTTCCACATAGAAAATAAGCATCAATTCATGTAAATCATAATATAGAGCAAAGATACATAAAATTTTAGAAGTGATAAATAGGGCATAGATGCATCAGAATTGGATCAAAATTGTCTTTATTAAGTATATTCAATTTAGTGCATACTTCTTTTCCTTGCGTACTCAGTTGCAAGGGCCCACATACTTAGCCTGCGGACTTATGAAGGTCTTTGTGCACTTAGCTGCAAGAGCCTTCCCCTTTCACCTAAGTACATGAAGCGAACCTTTCCTACCTTAGTACCTTGCCCTTATAATGATTCTTTCCAAATGGTTTCCTCCATAGACACACTATGAGCCCTCTATATATAGAATTTTCTTTATAATACCATGGTTCATGGACCATGGGTAGGTCTTAAAACCACTCTATCACTTACCCACCCAAGGGACTAAAGCCCCTTTTGCTCATACTAGCTTCGTGCTTTGCTTCCATATTTCGTGGAGACTTTACATTTGTTACAAAATGATATTACAAAATTTACTAAAACTTGACCAAAATGACCCCAGGGACTCTATCCCAATAGGCCCCTAATGAAAATTGGGTGACTCTCCCTTGAGTCACTTGACTGGCACAACAATATTTTCCTAGAGTTTGTGGAACTCCACCTTTAGTACTTGGAAATGAGTAGTGCCCTGCATGGTGACCTGTTGTACTTCTTCAACCAAATTCTCTGTAGTAGGGCCTTCCACTGTGAGGCCCATCATCCTTTGTGTTTGTTGGATGATCTTCAATTTTTCATGAACTGATAGAGTGAGTTGTATAGCTTCCTCTGTCCATGGTTGTGTTGTGGCCTTTAAGATGGCCTCTTTTCTTTGTAGCTCCTCAATCTGTGTTTACAAATGTTTTCCTTCTACCAATTGAGTGAACCACTGGACTGGCACCAAATTGTGGGAAGTGCACCTAAGTTCGTCAAATTGATGTTGTTTCTCCTTGATATATGTACCAACTTTCTACAGAGTTGGGTCTTATTGTAGAGATGTCCATAGTTCCATTTCTTTCTCAAAGAGATCTCTATAGTCCTTGACTGTTGCATTTAAAGTGGTATTTCCCTCTTTCATGGCTGCTTTGCATAGCTCCTAGACTTCTGGTGAAGTGGTTGGCTACAACTTTAACTGTAATTTGGAGATCTGCATCTATATCTCAAATCAGATTCAACTGATTTCCTCTTTTGATTCTCAGACTGCTGCAACCAACTTCCAAATATTTGCTGTTGAGGTTTCATATTTTGGAATATTGAATTCTAGAAGTGCATTACATGCCTACGTAATGGTTGCCTCCAAGATTTGGCTATGCATGGCTAGATCTTCCTTTTCTTTCAGCGCTTGTGTCTTTTTTGTGAATATTTGTTCATTGTTGGTCTTCACTTCGCTGATTACTAGTAGCGCGCACTTCTCCCTAATCCTGAGCTCGTCGGATACTCCCTCATATAATTTATGAAGGGTCTGGATAGGTAGCACCGTGAGGTTGACACCCACATCCTTGATCTATTCCAACTGAGTGTTTCCTTCCTCTGACTGTGTGCGTAGGGATGCTTATGGCAGTGGAATGACTCTGAGGTCTAGAGTTTGATTAGTATCCAACATAGGTATGGTCGCTTGAATCTCACTCCCTTGAATAACACTCTCTTGTATCCATCCCATCTAAATCTGCAGGACACGTAGATCCTTCTGCATGTGTTGGAAATACTGAGAGGGGGGTGAGTCAGTATTTCTTTTCAATTGTTACTTTTACCAGTTAGATCACTTATATTTAGAACACAAAATGAAATAAGAATAAATGATTTTATTAATTTCTTCAATAAATTAAACTACAATATATGTAGGGCTCCAACCCTAGGTGAAGACATTGATCTTCAATCTCCCAGGCTCCAATTTGTATTTTCCAAGCACTGACTTGGACTTCCAAGTCTCTAACCTTGTCAATTTTGAGGCACCAAACTCAAGGGCTCCAACCCTATATCTAGTTCAGGCTCCGACCTGGTTGCTTTAGGACTCTGATACTCTAGGGCTCTAACCCTATCTTATCCAAGGCACCAACCTTGAGTTTAGGATAACCAACTCCAAGGACACCAATCCTATACTTGCCAAGAACCAACTTGGACTTTCCAAGGCACCAACCTTGTCAATTTTGAGTCTCCAACCCCAAAGGCTCCAACCCTATAGATTCACTTTGTCAAGGTGTGTTTGCTTATACTTCATGTCTCCTAATGTTTTCTTCAACAAGCCCTATCAATCTTTAGCTACGCCTTCACTTAGTCTCCATGTCACATCATTAATGACAACCTACTTATTCACATGAAAATGTCACCATTTCTCTTCATGTTACCCAAAAACAAAACTTCTTCAAGGTCACCTCATAATGACTTCAATGCCTCATGGTCTTCAATGATCTCAAATCTTCAATATGCTACTTTAGAAAGTTCTCCAACTTTGCCCTATTATGTTCTCAAGAGAAGACTTCAACACGCTCTATTTTTCCAATCCCAATAAATCAACACTTCAACCACGACAACTATGACAACTTCGACCACATTAGCTTCAACCATGGCAACTATGAAAGCTCTTCAATCACCACAACTATGGCAGCTTCGACCATGACAACTATGACAACTTCGACCATGACAATTATGGGAGTTTCGAACAAGGAAACTATGGCAAATTTGACTACAAAAACTACGACAAATTCTACCATGGCAACTACAGCAGCTTCGACCACGACAATTATGGCAGCTTTGACCAGGACAACTACGAGAGTTTTGAACAAGGAAACTACGACAGCTTCGACTACGACAATTATGACAACTTCTAGCACAACAACTACAACAACTTCAACCATGACAATTATGGCAGCTTCGACCAAGATTTTATGCCCAAAGAAAAATATCATTTTTTCATCCGAAACAATAGTCTCCTTGTTCTCCTTGACCTTTTGTCTTCTTCTGTACTTCATATATCTAAATTATTGGCCAAATTGGTGATAAAAATGAAGTGTTTAGAAGTCTATTTATAGAGATTTTGTTTATAACTGAAGGGACATGTCTATTTGAAGGAGACTGACTTGTATGACTGAGTGTAGGTTGGCTCACTGTTAGGAATAATTTCGTTAAATTAAAAATTTAATATCTCACAAACTATTGGGATTTTTGGGGCAAATAAAGGCTCATTAGAAAGAGGAAAATATCCTCTTTAAGATGGTCTATGATCCATTTTGAAAGGATGCTTCCAAGGTGTCCAAAATATTTTTTCTTTGTGACTTTACTTAAATTTTACGCATAAAAAAGTTTGGGACAACATGAGGAATCATAGAGTCATTTTGTAGGAGTTAAAAATCCATGTAGAATGACACATGAACAATGTCATGATATACTAGTGCAGTCATAGTGCAACATCATTAGGATAACTCCAAAATAATCTTCCAATCATCAAATGATCTCAAACCATGTTATCAAGACCTCATCAAGTGCCATAATCAATTGTGGTCATTCATCAAGAATATGGCATCATCAAATGTAGTCCTCCATATGTCATCAAGGGCTTCTAAATACTTGGCACTTGGCACTTCTTAATACTTCTTCATTAGTGACTTGACATATTAGTTGACGACGGTCTCCCCTTTGTCCTCAGAGTGTTGAGAAGCAGACTCCTCAACATCAATAATGATCTCCTTAGCCACCTGGTATTTTTGAGTAGATGTCTTAGCAATAACTTCCTTATTATGTCATGCAAATTTCTCTCCAGTTATAGTCTGCTCAACCTCCCTCTGTTTCTATGCTGCTGTGGCCTGCGTGAAGGAAATTTCTCTTACCTTACTCATACCTATGATGAGATCTAATGGCTACAGCCAGTCTCTTTTCCATTTCCCCACAATATCACATGCATCTGCCTTAGTCACCAGGTACAAAAACTTGCACCACGTCTTCTTCAGATTCTTCCTCGTGCGCATAAACACTATGGGAAAATCTGCCTTGAATTCTACATAAGCTTCCAACTTCTCAAGGTGGGTTGGTGAAATCCTCTACCTCTAGCTGATTACCATGCAGAGATCCATCTTGACTAATACAGAAAACATATTCATCTCCATGACCCTCGAAGGTTCCTTTATTGCCCATAGTGAAGCAAACTTTGCGGCTTTTGGTAAGTCAACATCTTGTGGAGGGAATTGACTTTCTTCTGGCAGCCTCCATTTGACTAGGGAAATCAATAATAGTAACCAGGCATAATGGAATGCCTTTCCATCATCTTGTGCTTCGTGACAATTGAGCAAAAATTATTTACAAAGGTAATGTGCCCAATTGTACTGCACTCCCTTAGCACATTGGGTTGGAAGCAAAATTACTGGTGCTAGAACCTCATCCACATGAAACTTCCTCATGACCTTACAAGCCAAGATCTATGCAATAAATTGTACCAGCTTGTCTATGATAGAGTGGATGGAATATCCACGTGAGTTCTTAAATAAGTTGAACTCGCTCTTCATTTTTTCCACGAGTTTCTTTTCCTTGGTATTTCCTCCAAACTCCTCATCTAGATCCACCTCTTGGTATGGAAACATTGTGATGCAATCGATTAGCATATCCATAATGGGGATGAGTTCTCCCGTGTTGATGGTTGTCCTGCTAAAATGTGGCACATACAACATATTCAACAATCCTTCTTTTGCAACTCCCGCGACCCATTTCATTGGCTCCAGGAGAATTACTCTGGTCTCCTCATAGTAGATATTCACCAAATACTTACTCAGTGTCAGCTGGGGGAATTTCTCATGACCTGCTAGATCCAATTATTCCATTTTAAGCACAGGAATGCGCCCTAAGAGCACGCCTTCAAATACTACCTTCTTTGGTAACAGTGGTGTAGAAACCATAAACTTGTCGGTATCTGGATCTTTTGGAACCTTCGCTTTGCCTTGTCATGGTATATATTCCTCAAAGCTGAAAGCTAACAAGAAACTTTCCCTTAGGATATCCCATTCGGTCATCCAATGGCATAGATTTGTTTCCAAGTACTATTTCATTGGAATAGTATCTAGGATGTGACAAAAGATATGTACCCATTCCGGTTGAGGTTCCTCTCCCCAAGATTTAGTTCATCGCACCAAATGCTCGCATGGATCATATTTGCCTGAATATTTCTGTATCAGGTTGGTATTTGCGTACCTAAACCTTAGCTTCAACATTTTCTTGTACTCTTTCCAGTCAGCAAAGTTATGCTTATGCGTACCCACCAACGGGTAGGTGTGGCACGTAGTGCCAAATCAAGAGCCTAGATATTAAACTCTTCTGGCACCTCCCTTTCAAACTTATCTAGAAACAAACTAACATCATCCAAGCCATCATAATGAGGAAGATTTCTTACCTTCGTGGATACACACCGAAGCGATTTTGTCGTTGTATTGCAGTGCAATGTTGAAACTTCGTGCAACCTATTCCTCTAATGCTCGAGTTCTTGATCCGAATCTGAGGTGTAGGAGCTATCTTTATCCCATTTAATTCACCCATCTGCAGTGGAATTGATCCAATCCTCATCACACATAGTAATCTTGTATATTTGGTCCAAATCATCATCCTCTTCATAGTCATGGACTAGTTCAGTGTAGCACGCCCCCTCAGCAGGATCCAGTGGTACAATAAATCGCAACACCTTCCTTTCAAATGTCATCCTTCACTTATTTAAGTTGATTACGACATCCATGTCGAAGGCCCAATCAATTCCCAATAGCGCAGGTAAGGATTCTTTCATCGAATATTTCAATTACTTCAAAGTTGGACAGAACACTTTCTCCCTCAATGCCTACTGTTACCCCATATAGGCACCTCATAGGAATGATATTCTATTGATTGGCCATATGTAGATGTATAGGAGACCACTATAGTGTAGGTCTCCCCATATTTTTGCATTATTTCTTAGGTAGTATGTTTGCAATAGATTCGAGATCCAATATGACTTGATCCATTTCATATTCTCCAATCTACACAGTCAACCTTATTTCATGCCCTGTCTTCTTATTATTTTTACCTATTTTCCTCATAGTGCGTTGTTTGGGAGGAGTCTTGATTTTACTCGTACAGTTATCAATTAGCTCCTTGAGCCCTTCTACTACCTTCCTATTTCATAATAGCTTCATACAGGTTTTTAGAAAAGTAGCCAATGGCAAGGGATCCACGTCTTGTGCTTCATTATTTCTAGGCGATTTTAGAAGCCTCAACAAAGTTCTTCTTGGCTACCATGAAACTTCCTTTAGCCCTATCGATATCAAATCCAAGTTAGTTTTTGGAGGCCTTACACACCCAACCTTTGGCCTCTGGCTTCTTTCCTTTATCTTCTCCTATGGCAATACCACTTCGTGTCATGATATTAATACTATGGTCTTCTTCGTGAGGCTCTACCCTCATTATCTGTATATTTTGTGTGGGAGTCTGTGTCCTTTTCTCCTGCATCTTGGCTATCAGCACCAAACAATCTTCAATCACATGGTCGAACTATCTGCAATACTAACATGATGGATGTGGTGGGTTCTGACAATCATGCGGAAAATGCCCTACTTCTCCAAATTTGTAGCAAATAACTTGTCCACGACCTCTTCTAGCCCCTCCTCCTCTTACTCTTCCACGACTGTGGAATCCTCTAGGTGCCACACTTGTGCCCTAATCCTGAGGCTAGTTTTCTGCTTGCATTCGATACATAGGGGTTCACTCCATCATTAATTCGTAGCTTCGGTAGTTTTCCTCATCATGTTAAACTGACTTACATAAGGTACAAAACAACTTTTACGTAGTCTAAACACACTTTTGCAAGAGGTGACAATGGTTAGTTGCATGCTTCCCAGTTATCTGGCAGATAACACATCATAAGGGTACTCCTGCACTTGGTCTTGCAATATTCCTAGGTTTCAAAGGAACAAGACCTCCTCCAATCAAGTAATTCTGATAAACAGGGCCTTGATCCTTATCATGTCCCATGTATTTGCATTTTATACACCAGAGTTCAACACATACCTCTAGCTAAGCTTCCTTTCCTATATTCAAGCTCTGCAACTCCATGTGCAAACTAGTGAGTTGCAACTGAATCTGTTGTACTCCAATGTTTGTATCCTGCACTGGTGATGCTTCCAATGTCATTGTGATTTCCAGAACCTCTGCTTGCATTCCTATCTTCTTTTCTGATAATGGTAATCTCAGATGAGGAAACAACGAAAAAATGCACTAGTCTCTATGTTTATCATCCGTGATCTTCATATTAGCTTTCCGGATCAAGAATTTTAGCCTCTGATCGAAATCCCACGAGGACCCATTTATCCTCTGTTGTATTTCCTTAAACTTGGTTACAGAATGCGCGTGAGACTTCAGATTCTTAAACTCACTGTTCAACACATGCTGAGTCTCTGCCATTGTTGCTCTAGGTCTATCCGTACAGAACTTGATGTACCAAGTTAATGCTCTGTCCTGTAGTGACATGACTAGCTGCACTTTCTTCATATTATAATCTATAATCTACTGTGTTTTCCATACAACATCCATGACGAACCAAAAATATTCAGGGTCTTTGCTTCCCACCCCTTTGAAGATCGACATCTTCATTGCATTCTCCATGTTGAATGGTTGATGCAGAGGTGGAGGTGGCAGTGGGGTGGATAGATGGGGTATCCCCAAGATACCCTGGTTGCCTATCCACAGTGCACTTCATGGTGTTCTCAGAATAGTCCCTTTGCAGTCGCTATCAGATGATCCTAATAGTGAACTATATTCACAACCTGATTCTTCGTTCCTTTTGAAGGGTTTTCCACTTCATGTAGTCCCAAACATCAATGTAATGACATAACCCATTTCTCACACAACAACATCTTACTCCAGAATTTCAAAGATTTCAAGTACTTACCTCTTAGTCCCTTGAAGAATCTACACTCTGCTTCACTATAGCTGATGCTTGTATCGATTGTGAGCTCAGTGATGAATCATCATAAGATGCAATCAATCCAGTGATCAACGACTCGCACAATGTTATTTTTTGAATCTTCCAAGCGCTTCAAAAGTTCTAGGGCCCACACAAGAGGGCCATCAAGTATCCACATACACTGACTATAAACTAATCTGGATAGCCACTCATTAAGTTTGCAAGGAAAGAAACAAAATAAAGCCTCAGTCTTGTCTGTGTACATGTATCGATCTAGTTTTCGATTTCCTTATTAGTAGGGAGCCAGTCATTCGACATCACACATTCCTCAGACAGATCCTTGTCCCGACAACAAAACTATTTGTTGGCTTGATGAGGCTTGACCCAAGTTCAGCATTATCTATGCCAACCAATAAAACCCTAAATTCTGGCCCTTTCTGCAACAACCTATTTAGCGCAGGCTGTAGTCTCACCCAAAGCAGTATTGGGGGATGATAGAACTAGGTTTCTGCATCTAGAGGCCTATGTCATGGGTTCCTGTAGTCCTTATGGCTCAAATCTATCTTCGCACACCTTTAACCCTTCTTAACATATAATTATTGTAAAACCATTTATACTACTTCCAGATCTTCACGAAGGTTCCTAATTAAACTTAACATGCATAAATACTACAAATCTACTAGTTTCGCGCAACAAATAGGCATTGATTCATGTAAATGATAATACAAAGCAAAGATACATAAACTTGCGGAAATAATAAATAAGGCACATATGCATCATAATTGGATCAAAACCATCTTTATTAAATATATCCAATTTAGTACAGACTTCTTTTCCCTGCACACTTAGCTGCAAGGGCCCACAAACTCAACATACAGACTTACTAAGGTCTCTGCGCACTTAGCTACAGGAGCCTTCCCCTTTCGCCTAATTACAGGAAACAAACCTTTCCTACCTTAGCACCTTGCCCTTACAATGATTCTTTGAAAAAAATTTCCTTCCTATACTCGCTATGACTCATCTATATATAGCATTTGATTTACAATACCATGGTCCGTAGACAATGGGCAGATCTCAAAACCACTCTATCACTTACCCACCTAACGGACTAAAGCCCCTTTTTCTCATACTAGCTTCATGCTCTGCTTCCACATTTCACAGAGACTTTACATTCATTACAAAAATATATTACAAAATTTACC
Organism: Pinus taeda; assembly: GCA_000404065.3. Taxonomy (NCBI): domain Eukaryota; kingdom Viridiplantae; phylum Streptophyta; class Pinopsida; order Pinales; family Pinaceae; genus Pinus; species Pinus taeda. The sequence continues at coordinate 12,310 of APFE031202568.1, forward strand.
AAAACTTGATTTGGTTAATGCAATAGAAAATTCACATTGTGGAGTTACTCACCTGGTCTGACATGGTATGAGAGCCAAATCCTCATTTTTTGGCTTCCTTTCTTGTCCTTGTAAATCCTATTTTCTTTGCCATATTTTGTCTCCTTCTTCTCTACAATATTTTCTACAAATTCAGGGTACTTGGTCCCTTAAAAAATTGTGAAACTCTATATTGTGCATTTCAATCCCTTGGAGTTGGATTGAACATCCTTTGTGGGCATTGGTTCATTGGTTTTTCTGAGCGTTGAAGGAGTATGGTGTATTAATTATGTGTTAAAGATGTATGGTGAGATTGGATTGTAAAATGAAGCATTGAAATTTCATGAAACGATGCATTGAAATGACTGTGAGTTGGCTATTTCTTGAAGATTGTGTTTACAAACCATATATGCTACTATAGATATATAATGATTTTGAGACTATGTGCTTAGAGCTCTATGTTAATGGTATGTTGCATGCATCCTTGAAATTTGTTATGGTATTTTGCACGAATCCTGCGTTAATGGTATGCTAAAGGATGGTAAATGTATCTGGAAGACTTCGTAATTTGGTATGTGTATGTTGGCTCATATATATGATGCTTGGTTAGTATATGGTGTGTTGAATTTTTTTTTTTATGAAGGTTGTGATGATATGTCATAATATATGTGACATGTATGGTTCTTTGGTGTTTAAAAGTGGGCCCATATTGAATGTCAGTATGAGCTATGTGTGTTGGTCTGCAATGGTATATAGTGTGTTAAATAATTTTGAATGTTGCGACAATTGTTTCTTTCTAAATGTGTGTTGTTGTTATATATTGGATGGTTTTATTCTATGAGTTGATATATAATATATGACAGTGTGCTCTTCTTTTGAACACTGTGAGTTCTTGAAGACCGTGTGCTCCTTTATGCGTTGAGTTTTTAAAAGGGTCATATTGTATATGGATAATATAACTTGGAAGATATATATATATATATATATATATATCTTGAATATGCCTGTATATTTTAGGTGATGACTTTGAAGACATATCCAATAAGTTTGTTGCAAATAAATATCAGTTTCTTTTTTGCAAGTATTGTAATTATGTTGAGGCCAGTTCAAATTTTATTATGCATACACTTACCTCCATAGTTGGAGTTTCTCTTTGGAAAAGAGAACTACCATGAGTGGTGAAGATAAAACATACTTTAATTTTAACGCGTTGTGGAAAGGACTTTGTGAAGGAGACAGAGGAAATCCTCCTCAGAAACCTACTTCTAATAAGGAGCTTTCCATATGGGATGAAAAGAATAGCAAGGCATATACCTTGATTGTAGCATCATTTAATGAAGAAGTGATTTGTTATATTGTTCCATTCAAAAATGATTTTGAAGCCTTGAATAAGTTGAAGGATTTATATGACTCGCACTCTGAGTTTGAGGTTGTTCAATTGATGATCAAGTTGTTTAATTTAGAATTGAAGGATGATGTTTCCCTTGCCCTAACATCTAAGATAAGATCCATTATGCATGCCATAGAAGCCACCAATTTTAAAATAGATGTTCCTCTCATAGATTTTTCCAAGGCATTATATCCCACTTATTCCCATTACCTTGAGTCATTGCAAGCTAGTGGAAAAATTAAGGATATTTACTTTGACTCTTTTGTGGAGAAATTTGTTGAAAGAGAGAAGGATTTTGGGAAGACGAAGAAAGATGCTCAAACTCCTGAAGAAGTTTTATGCCTTGCACAAAAAGAGAAGAATCACTCACAAGATTCTTATAGAGGAAAAGGTGGCTGAAGAGGACAAGGAAGGAAGAATAATATAGTCATCCCAAATAACTGATTACCCAACTGTGGGTTGTGGGCATCCTCAGAAAAGCTTCAAAAAGACAAGACCCAGAAGAAAACCAATTGATAGGATAAACAGACTGCCCTAAAAAAAAGCATCTAAGAATATAATTGATTGACCACCCATGAGAAGCCTTCAGGGCCAACTTGATAACCAGATACATAGCACTAAGACCATTGAAAAAAGTAGAAAATCACACACAAGAAATAAAACTTATTGATTATATGACCCAGAGGCTAAGGAAGAGGCACTAAATATGAAAATGACATCATTCCTAGATAGGGCACCAGCTAGAGAGACCAATAATACCACCATAACTCAGCCTACTAACAACCGACCACCAAATACTACAACATCATACCAAGCTAGGAGATCAACAAACTCCATATACCAATGATCCTCACCCGCTCCAAATCCCAACGTAAATGATGGAAATTTCACATGTGGCATCTCAACTCCCCCCGTACTGTTAACGCGGTGAGAGGGTGAGGTGACCAACCTCCACACCAAATTTCATGTGCTTGTCATCATAAACCACATGTTTGTATTTCCTCAATGCTTTTCACCCCCATCGGTGATTTTCAAAATTATTTTTAGTGATGCTTTCTTTTTATGTTTAATTTTTTTTTTTTTTTTGTTGAGCTTGGTATATCCTTATTTTTCATTATAAAAAAAGCAAGCAAGTTACAACCACATAAAGCTTGGTTAGGTGGTCTCAACTTTCCCATCAGGAAATCAAGTTTGTTGACCACCTAACTGCATGATAATAATATATATATAATATATATATAATTAATATATATATATATATATTTATATATTTATTATAGTATATATATATATATATAGATGACTGCAAAATATAAATTAAAATCTATCCGCATGAGAACTAATCAAAAAATAACTAAGATCCAATGTGCTAGTCCTCTTGCTCAGTGGATTCCGATGTAACCGGGGTTGGATCTTTCGCATTGGAGCCTAACAACAAGAACATGCATGGGAAATGTTTCTCAATACGGCCTAGGTGGCCATCCTATTTCTACAATTGGAATTGTATCTTTTGAAAACCCTATTTGTAATTTGGAAAATCCTTGAGAGCAATCGTCCAAATATGTTCCATGGCCTTTCCCAAGAGGCATTTCATAAGCCAATACAGATATAGCGTCTACTTGTATTGCGTCTCTCATCCTCTAGTGTGTCCTGAATTTGGAACCAGGAGTTTCCAATACTCCATATCAAATATCCCCACACTTTCTTGGCGATTTACATTCTCCTCCCTTCTGCTATGAGCCATTTGATTTCCCCCTTGGTGCCATATGCGTAAGCAGCTTCCGCTTCTTGTCTCAGGTTGGCCATAATTTTTCTTCCTCTTCACTTACCTACAGTGCTTAGATCAACCTTGGCATTGCTCCCCCATAGTCTGTTTCCTTGTCCCTTTCCCTTTGTTGCTCAACCCATTACCTCTTTGTCCCTATACCTTCCAGCCAAATTATGTCATTGGCCAGAAACTAGCCTCTATGCTCTTCTCATCCAAGGGTAGTTACCTTTCGACGACCCTGTTATGGGAACAAGTGATGCAGGAGCATCTAGCTTAGAAATTTTATTATATTCTAGTTAACTTAGGGGGTCTTGTGTTTTCAAGGAAGTTGGATTCCTATGTATTAAATTAATGTAATTATTAATGTTTTGAGTGATTGGAATAGGAATTAATTAGATATTGTGAGGATATTTGTAAATGCTATCGAATGTAGGAGAATGATGAGTGATTAGTGAGGATTGAGAGATTTGGAAATCAATTGTAAATCTTATATTTAAATTGGTTTCATGGTTTTTGGAGCTAGAGATGATTCTTAGGGATTAGTGGAGTCAAAAGTGGACTTAGAGGATATTCAGGATTTAGTTCAACAGAATAAGGATCTGAACCAGAATTGGTTAACAAAACCTTTTGTATAAATGTAAGTCTAGAAGGGATAGAGAGAGTCAATTAGTTAGAGTGAGAATTAGAGTTCAAAGATTAGATAGGGTTTGACTGTAAGCCTACGGGAAAGAAAGGAAAGGCCACTGGTATAGAAGATTAGGCTGAGAATGAATTCATTGTGTAAATATTTATTTATTAATACAGAAGTGCAATTTTTAAGTTTTTGTGGTGTGTATTAAGTAATTGAATTATAAACTATGTGTGGATTAGAGTAATTCTCCATAACATAAGTGTGCAGGGAATTCTAAAGGAATCCAAGGGAGAGGACAATGATCAAAGGAGTATTGCGATGATCAGACAATGTTGGAGTCTGATTGAATAACAAAATCAAAGCTCAGGAGTGGTAGCATTTAAATAATATGCATAACACATTTTAGGAAGGAGTCAAGCAGAAGAGCAATCAAAGATCGAAATCAGTGAAAGGAAGAAGTAATGAAGCAAAAGTGCACAAGAACCATTGGATTAGTCGGATCAACAAACATGATTAATGGAAGATGAGCGATGAAGATTATATTGCAGGAGATTAAGCTAATAGATGGATGGATCACATCAAGACATGTGTTGATAGAAGGGTGGAAAACATGTAGAATGATGGAGCGGTCTCCGTAGGTGTTAAGCAGTATCCCACGTGCCCTAAAAGTTATAAATGGTATTCTAAAATTTCACGCGATCACCCTTAGTGACTGACACGAAGCATGAGAAAACTACTTTTCTCGTGCGCTCTCGACCTGATATCGGTCATGCACGATTTCATACAAGATTGCGCAATAGCCATTGGATCGAGCGAGACTGATCAATGGTGGAGATCAGCCAAGCTGGTTGGCAAACGGGTGACGTGATAGCCATTGGATCAAGTGAGATAGATCAAAAATCGATATTTGGAGCACATAAAGTCAAACATTGAAATGAATATGTCAGCTATGCAACACATGGTTGACGGTTATTGGTTAGGTTTGTTGTCGATAAGACGGTAAGGAAATCGATGAGTGTAATATGATTAATATATGATTAAATAGCTTTCGCTTAAGCATTTAATTAAAGAGAGTTAAACCTTGAGTTATGGAAGGTTTCCATAAGTATGGAATTTTGGAACTCCTGGGACATAGTGTGACATGCAATTTTATTTTCATACTGTGGGTATGTGCGGCTTAGGCTGCATCAACAAGAAACCATAATTTCCAAAAAATTATTTTTTCCTCCCAAAGGTTTTTCCAATGCATCAAATCTTCCACCCATGATTCATTTGCATAACCCCCAAGCATGAGGAGACCCCACCCATGACTCCTAGGATGCCCCTGCATGACCCGTACCTTACAAAATCTTTGACCACAGTCTTCGAAGCGACGTGCATGGCTACCTACACAGCCTGTAGCCTAGAATCCAAGCCAACAAGAACCACACCTCTCATCTCCTTTGCACCTCGCTGAATCACCCTGTCCCCATTCCCCCTGACTTAGCTTTAGCTTGAATTTACTCTGGTCGTCCTGGCAGCCCGACATCTGAACTGTGACCTTCATGAGGCATCCATCCCAAATGTTGCTAGCCACCCCCCTTCCCTTTAGCCAGTGTTCCATTCTTACCAATTACCAAATTTCATAAGCCCTCATCCTACGACAACCTCCCCCCTACTAGCTCCCCTTAGGGGCTTGACGCCTACCCTCAAGGCCTAGGTCTTCCAATTTTCTCCAACATTCTTAGAGCATTTTGAGAACAAGAATTGTATTAACAAAAAAACACGTACAACCTCCCTACCCGTGACCCATAGGTTTTCCAAGCAAGTAAGAAACTGGAGTTCGCTCGGGCATACTCCCTCCTGACCCAACCCAATAAGACCCATCCGAGAGAGTAGAATGCCGGAACAGAGTAGTAACCATGCAAAACCCATGGAACTGGGATTATTCCTGCAGACTTCCACCACCAAGCTAATCACCCCAATCAAATTTCTCTCACCCACAAACTCCGTGCCCACATACAAACCCCTATTAACAAACCAGACATAGGGAAGCATAATGGAGTATAGGCAAAACTAGTTAACATGCCTAGTAACCAACGGTTGGAGTTGTTGGATCACCTTGCCTTCTCGAAGCCTCTACTCCACTTTCATCATCATCACCTCTTCTCTTACAACCTCTGAGCTGTTATCCTTCTTCGCGGTCAGTAAACTTGGTTGCATGCAATTGCCACCTTCCCTCATCCCTCTTGCCTTAAACATGTCAACGACCACTACACCCTACACTTCAAGAATGTGAGAGGTGGTGGCATCATTACTTGGTGTCATTTTCATGATGACAACCTTAATGGCTCTATCCGCCAACTCACACCCCTATCAGGATAATTATTTAAGTTTTTTTTAATCATTTTTAATAATAAGGTTAATTTAATGTTAAATTTATGTTTAGTGATTTTCTTTAATTACAAGTTTATATTAGTCCATGGGGTCTTAGATAGATGGTGATAGGGTATTGTGTTAAGAAAATCCTTGATGTGAAGTCACTAGTTCAATTCCCCACCCCGATCAAGGTGATATATTGGACATGTTGAAGATGTAGTTCTACCAACCTTAAAAAAATAAAAATTAAGAGGCCAAGATCTTATCTACTCTTAATGTCTCCCTGGCAATGGTCGCTTCGACATCTTGGAAACCATGGTTTCCCCTAGAACCTCTCCTTACCAGTTCTCTCCTCCCCATGTCAGTTTTCTTAAGTTGAATTTCAATGGGGCGTCTAAAGGGAATCTGGGAGATGTTACCTATGGAGGCCTATTTAGAGATTTTCAACATTGGGTTCTTCAATTTTATGCAACTGATTGTGGCTTTGCCATTAATAATAAGGCTAAGTTCAATGTTGTAAAACATGGCCTTCTCATTGCATGAAGGGAAGGGTTCTAAAAGTGGAAGGAGATTCTATCTTAGTGATTATTAAGAAATTG
>APFE031202576.1:0-14708 GCA_000404065.3 Pinus taeda
TTTCATATATATATATATAAAGAGACGTGTTTATTTTCTTTGAGTTGAGGTAAAACATTTTAAAAAAAATATTGGTTAATATGTATATTAATTAAAACTATTTGATATGAATCTTTATATCCATAAATCTTTATATTTTGAAATTATAAAAGTGCTTCTGCATTAAATGAGAAATCGTTCCATACTTATCTTTACTTTTAATTCTCAGTGTGAAATGTTAAAAGTGTTAAGTAAATTCGGTTAAATTATCTCATTTATATTTCCACTATTTTATAACACCCTAAACTAAACAAGTATTGCATGGAAGCTTAATCTTTGCCACTTATCTCATTGACATTTCTACCATTTAATAATATCATAAACTAAATAATTGTTGCCCCATGTCATTCAAATTAAAAATTATGCTCTCCTAAAAATTGCATAAAATAATATAACTTACATAAATGCAAATTAATAGAATTTATTAGACGAATATAATCCTATAGTATTCCTTTGATAGGGACTAATAAATTAAGATGTGATTTGAAGAAATTAATTGCTTGGTCACGCATAAGGATAAATTTTTGTGGGTAGTAACCACTATTGGCATTGTTGTGTTGGCATTGATGTCAACAAGGTCATGATCATGTATGTATGTGTGTGACTTGGTGATCCTAATAGCTCGTATGGATGTATTAACAATGAGATGGTTGTGTTGGCATTGATGTCAACCTAGGAGCATTGTCTTTGACATATCTACATAATGGAGATGTGTATATGGATCTCTAATTTGTATATCGATGTAATTTTCCTCGTGATCATGTTGTTACTTAGAGTTGGATGTGGTGAAGTGTTTGGCTATACATTGGTTATGCATGTGATTGTTTGGTTATACATTGTTACCAAGGATGGTTCCTATTGTATTTGATATGGAAGTTAAATGGTTTACCTTGGTCTTTGATTGAGCATGAGTATAGTATTACCATGGTACAAGTATTTTTGGTGTTGGGATAACCATGGTATTTTCTCTAGGTATTGATTGCTAATAATAATTTGACTTAACCATTTCAGAAAATTAAGTAATAGAGGAAGAGAAAAAAATTTTATGATTGTTCTCTTGTGCGAGGAAATTGTCAGACATGGCGAGGCATAAATTTGTTAGATAAAGAAGTGACATTTTTGAGATTTTGCAGGAAAATGAGGATGTCTCTCAAAATTTTGACATATGGGTTTTGTGCATAATGGACTAAATTAGTTTTCATTTGAGTAGTTTTCTCAAATTCGATCTAGATTAAGAGAAACAAAAGGTTATTGGAAGGCAATTTTCACACATTTTTTTTCAAACGTGCCAACTCAGAAATTTGCTAGATAAAGAAGTGACAGTTTTGCAAACAACTTTCTGGGTAAATGAGGATGGATCTGAAAATGTTCAGTCATGGGTTTTGTTCCGAACGGACCAAGTTAGCTTTTCAATGAGCATTTTTTCAAAACTAGGTATAGATTGAGGGAAACAAAAGGTTCTTTGAAGGCATTTTTTGTCAATTTTCTGTTGTGTTTGTTTTCCAAATTTCCCTTATTGCAATTCCAAATTTGATTTGCTTCAAGAAAGTGATTAACATTGAAAATATCAAAAGTCAATTGGATATAGTAGATTGATTGAGTTAATGAGTTGAAATTGGACCGAATCAAGCATATGAACAGAGTTTTGATGCCTAGTAGCTCTGTGTAATTATTGAGTTGAGCACTTGAGTTCATCTTTATATTGCAGATAGCTCATTATGAGATTGTGCATTGTGAGTTGTTTTGAGTTAAGGATGTTAGAGAGTGTGTTGGAGAAGGTTTCATTGAGTGTTGACACTTCATATCTTGTGTAGAGCCTAGATTCTTCAGTCCATGAGTATTTATGACTGTATAATTTCCAAATCTAAAGCATGCTGCATATAGATCAGAATTGGGGTTGTTGGTGTACTGATTGATTTGGAGAGGTTTTGTATGCTGCTGAAATATATGTTCATGATCTCTCACATAGCCATGTGTCTTATGATGTTATTTGTATTATACAACATTATATTCTTGTGAGGATATGATTGTATTCAGTTTTTATGTGGCCACAAATTTACATTGTCTTCCCTCTATTTTGATTATCAGATCTTGCTCTTGAGAGCATGTATGTAGAGATGATGTCTTGTTGAGAATATTGTCTTGGGATCCAATTTGAAAATATATGAAAGGAAGTATGCATGGTGGTGAAGGCTTGTGACTTCATGGAGGTGGAGTAGTGATAGTGAAGCTTCAATGAATGGAAGTTTCTCAATCCAATGTTTGTTAGATAATCTAATGGTAGTTGAGAAAGTATTAACTGATCATCATAGCTTTCATCAAATGGTAGTCTGTAGAGATCTGTATCGAATAGACTATTCTGAGTTGATCCAGTAGTATCGAGTCTCCTAATCAATGGGTGGTGGCGTTATGTATACGAGGTCGAGTCTCCATGCTAATGGGAGTCAACACACTATGAAAAAGATTAACTTCTTCACATAATAGAATTCAGAGTGGATAAATAGCAGCAAGGGTGATATTTTTCCTGGGATGGATTTTCCACCAGAATCACTTGTGTCCATTGTGTGTTTTCTTTCGTGGTTTCTGCTCTATGTTTGATGCAGTACTCTCTAACTATATGTTTCATTTTATGCATGATTAAAGATTAAATAATTAGAGAAAAGATTCAAAACGGTCACAGTACTATTTCACTTCCCCAAGTACTGAATATATTTCTAACAACCACTAGTAAGTCTACACATTGACAATTTCACCGATACATAAGTGGTGCTAACGAAAACATAAATAATGATGGAACATAACTCTTGTAACTATATGCATTTACATCCTATTCCTATCTATTTTCTATGGCCACAGTTGCTTAAATTATAATGGGAAGTAACTTATAGTACATATTATTTATCTAAGTATAACTTGTTTTCAAGTATTTTATTTTTGGATGGTTTTCATGCAAAACTCTAGAATAGAAAATGTAACAACCCTCATGAAAAGTTCATGTAATAAAAGTTAATAAGGGTGAACTAAGACCATGGGAAAGAGACATGTATTCCAAGCTGAATGTTGGGCAAAGATATCCTAGTGGTCATCACTGGATGTGTGTTTTGTCTAAGGAAATTAGCAAAGGCTAAGGCAAAGGCATTAAAAGGAAAAAATGCATTTTTGGCACGTTTATTTATGGAAATTAATGAAATTAAGAGAAAAGTAAGGCTAAATATTATAAATTGCATGTGAGGAGGAAATTGAAGAAAAAACATGGAAAATGAAGAAATTAGAGACCTTATTAATAAAAGGGCTTATGAGGATCAGTTGGTAGGCTCCTCGCTCAAGGTTAGTCAGTGTGAAGCTCTTGGTGAGTTCAAGCTTGGAACTCTCTCATTATTATCTCTCTCTCACTCTTGGTCACTTAGAATTTTCTTGTAGCACTCTAGCTTTGGAGCAAGGAAGGAAAAACAAGAAAAGGGAAAACAAGGAAAACAAGGACGAAGGAAGGAAAAGTAGGATCAAAAAACTTCAACATGAATACTTGTAGGATCCTTTTGCATGTGTTAATTCGTAGATGGTTTGGATATGCATGGTTTTACATGTTTATGCATGTTTATCTTGCTACTAGCGACATCATTTTGTCAAGTTATGACAATGGTGTTCAACATAGCCTTGCCTTTTTCTGGATGCCATGGTATATTGGGAATCCCTTGAGCGGTTTTGGCAGGATACATGGTAAAGAGTGAGGGATGAGTATTAATTTAGGGCCTAATGATCCGTGTTTTGATTGCAGTAAAGCTTGAGATACTGGAATTGGTTTAGGGACTACTGATCTAGGATTGGAATATGATATGGCCTAAGAGACAAGGAGATGGAAAATTCATTAAGGGTAGTGATGGATTCCAGATGGAATTCCAAGTTCAATTTGGTTGTAATCGGAGCACCAGGTTTGGTGTGGTCAGAGTTTGCTGAGGGTGGAGGTTTTGCAACGTCTGGATTCCCATGGTTGTTCTTCGATTGGTTATTCTACGAGATCCCACATTCATGCTTGGAATATGGCATGGGGGTGACTGCATAAAAGAAATATTTGGTTTAGTCATGTCTATGGTTAGGTGGTATGTGGAAGGCCCAAACATGGTCATATTTTCCTACGATTAATAAAAACTAAGTTCTCTTACTCTTGTACTTGTTTATATGTGGATTTAATGGTTGTCATATCTCTTATATTTATATGGTCTTATGTTGGTTGTAAGAATGGTTATATCAGTCATTCATGACATCGTTCTTTCATGTATTTACTTGTAATTGTTAAAATTATGGATGAAAGAACTAATTGATGTTATAAGAGTTCAATGGAGAAGGTAGTGATCCTTCTATTTATGTTTAATAAGTGCTTTCAGTCATTCATGTTGTCTTGTATCCTAGACCTGTAGGTTGCATTGATGCCAAGTGTTTCTATAAAAGGTCAGTCCCAGTTTCGGGTGCTTAGGCCTAATCCTGAGGTTGGTTTTGATTTATTACCATTCTCATCATGTCTTTGATGGATTTTTGAGGTTGTAACAAGTTATGGGTAGAGGCTAGGATTCTAGGCTAGAAAAGTGACTCAAATGTCAGGGACGATGGCACAGGTTTTCTAAGAAGAGTTCATCGACGCTAACACATAGGCGTGTAAGAGTAACTCTGGGTTTCTTGATGTCGACATTCCTAAAACATGAGAGAGACCGAGGGTTAAAAGGCTTAAAAAATCAATAGGACATAGAGGAAAAATTCTTGAGTGGCTGGCATCTCTCCTCCAGGTGTTTTTGCTAATGTGGATGGGTTTGATTAATGTGTTCCATCAGTTCCATTTCCTTAAGCTCACCAAGGATTATGAATCCCTTATAGTGGCCTTTCTCGACACATATTTACACTGGCTAGATGGTTTCTTGGGTGGATATGGGAGGAGGGGGTGTTACAGAGTCGTATCAAAGCATGGTTGTGCTCTTCCTCGATGAAGGTGCTTGGTCATGCATGCATGTGAGTTGTATATGCGTCTCATACGCTTTCATTCCATGTGCTTGTTGCATTGTATCATGTTAATCATGGTTGTAGTAATGTTATGATGAGGAGCTTGATGTTGATTGTGTGGAATGTATCGACAAAAGTATATGACTACTTATATGATTATATGTAGATTGACTACATCCTTGTATGTTAGGTTGTGTTCTTGGTTATTTGATTACATGTATCAGTCTTACAGGTAAGCTACATGAGGTCATGGTTTGTGTAGTTGATATGGTCATGCATTGATGACTGGACTCTAGCTAGAATGATGTGTATATGGTTTGGTGCTCATGTGTAATATGTTTATATGTAGTTGTAATGCATGGATGGTGTTGGTTATAGTTATGCATGAATACTAGGTCAAACATCTCTTATGAAGTCATCATATGCAATTTAGGTGATCAGGGTGATATTCGTATGTTATGATGCTAATGTGTGGGCTGAGATAAAGAAAGAGATGTAGATCATCAAAATGAGGTTGCAACAATAGGCTTTGGGGTAAGAGCTGACCATCATACATGTATTGTATGTTGGCATGTCGTTATGTAAGTTAAGAATTTCTATATGCATTAGGGTTATATAGATTATTTTTATCTACATATCTTTTGATGTTATGGTTACATTCATGATAGATGTTAGTTGATTAGTGTAGCTATATGCACATGTGTCTAATAGTCAAGGATGATAGTAACGCGTAGTTGTATGCATTGCTATCATTATTTTATAATAGGTATATGGATGATTATGTTATAGGTTGTTGATGAAGTATCTTATAGGTTAACTTGTTATTGTTAAATGATAACACCTTGATGATTAGGTAATAGCATTTATACCTTGATGTTATATGTATCACACTAAGTTTGATTGACCTATGCATATGATTAGGGTTATAACATTCAGATATGAGTCGACTTATTCTGTTGCATTGTGTTGTAGTAATCTAGATAGATAGTACATATGTGATTGTTATGAATAAATGATAATTGTGTATGAGTTATGATCTAAACATGCTACCTAGTGACTATTTTTGGTATCATGGTCGTATTTATGTTTGAGTTAATATGTGGTAAAGTTATTTCATGCTAATTAGATTGATTATGTAGACCAGATTGCCTCCCATGAGATACATTATGGTATGAACTTGTTAATGTCATCGACCTTGTGCTTGACTATTTGATTATGACATCTATTTGGTGTTTGAGTGTTTGGTGTCTAGTTGATTTATTTAACATGGTATGTTTGCAAGTTGGTTGAGTGTTTGATGAATTTCATAATATGTGTATGCATTCCAATGATCTTGTTTTAAGATGATTGTACTAACACATATGTGTTGAGACAATTAATATGTACATGAATGTAGTTGATAGTTATAGCGTTATGTCTAATGACTACGAGTTGACTATGGATTATGACATGATTGTTTGTAAAGGTTGATTTCAAATTGATAGATATGATTGTCTTGATAATTGGAATATGTGGTTAATGTGTGTGATCAATTGAAGGGTAACATGTTAGGTACTAGTGTGACAAGGCAACGCTTGATGTGTTTTAAAACTAAGAGTTGGGTGATGTGATGGCAAATAGTAAGCATTGATTGCAACCAAGTGGAAAGGTAAAAGGAAGGAATTGGAAAAGAAATTCCTTTGACTATGTTTGGAGATCCTAATTCCAAATGAATGAGTGTTTTGCATAAGAGAAATCTTCTTAACCTCGACTTTGTTTAACATTATGTCGGTACGTGCTAGATTCATGAACATGTACTTGACAACTATATTATCTAGTCTCTAGTTACAGGTGGATATTTCAAAGGGATTTGTGTCCCTCGAGAAATGGCGTGGATGTGCTCAACTACAAGAAACATGCTTGGCATAGCAAGGTAAGATAACTACTGTATTGTTATTTTTAATTATGCAGTGACAGTTATGTGTTAATGGAAATATGATGTAGGGAGTTCCATGGAAGAGAGGTTGCCATGAAATCTTGAAGAAGCCTCATATTGAGCTTTCCTTGGGATCCATAGGGATTGATTCATGGTGTCTATTGTTAGTCTTGTGCTTTTGGTATTTTGCGATTGTTGTGATTGATTTGCAATTTTGAGTGTGTCTCATGCATAACTATGCGAGTTTGTTGTGGCGTCTTATGGTTATTGTTTTCATGGTTTTTTTTCTTGTTTGTTTCTTGCCTTGCCTTTTATGTTTTGATTCTTAGGAATTGGTTTGGAGAAGAGGAAGATTTGATGGATCTTGAGGAAAGTTGTGTGGTACCCAGAAGGTGATTTAAGACCCAGATGAAGCTTTGTGCATGAGTAAGCACAAAGGAACATAAGACTATGGCAGTCGGTTGTACTAGTTGGTCCATAGTGGTAAACAAATGGTGGCAATATAGACATGTGAAAGGCAACTAGAAAAGGTAAAGTAAATGGATCTGAGGTGTTATATGCCTTCGCTATGTTGGGAATGATTATTCTGAATGTTGTACATGTTGTGCATGAATAAAGGAAGTTCTCCTAACGTAGACCTTATGGTTTCTGGGAATTATGTTATGATCTTGATTATTTTGATGTTTATATATGCATACATGTATATATGTATGTCATTGTTTGATAAGATGATGATTTTTTTATGCAAATGATTATGTATGTATGTACTGTCTAACAGGGTTGACAACGAACATTCTTTTGAAGGAATGATTTCTTATGTAGGTGAATAGTATGAAGAACTTCCTGGTTAATGAGGAGTAAAATGGGAAGAGTAACCTCACAAATATACAAGGTCTATATCATATGGTTATCAGTTGATATTATGTTATTATATTATGTCAATGTTATGGACAAGTTATACCGAGGGATACAACAGTGAAATAAAAGTAGTGTGGTTTGCAACATGTTGTGACAAGCATGGATAAGAAACTAGAAGCAAGGTTTTTTGGTAAAGACAATGTGGTTTGGGATATGTGGTACTATTATTGTGCACATGTTTCATATGTGATGTTATGTGCATGTAGTGTTATGCAGGTATTGCATATGCGGTATTATGTATAGATGATGATATTTACCTCTTGGATATGCAATGCTGTGTACAGTTGGTGTTACATGCATGTTGTACATATGGCACTATGTACATGTGGTGTTGCGTGCATGTGATATTGTTGTACATGTTGTGTATGTGTACATGCTCTTAATTTATGATTCTAGTATATGATGACTACATGTGATATATGATTCTGGTTTATGAGAGTTATGTGTGATTTATGATGTTGATCTATGATGGTTGTGTTTTGAGCTAACCTAATGTGATATGTTTATACATGATGATTTGGTCAAAGGTGCCAGTTTGACTTGTTGTGAGAGGAAGTAAACATGGTTGAAAGTATACTTTATTGAAGAGCTACCAATGAGGTATGATATTAAGTTATTTCAATTTATTTTGAAACTAATGGAAATTATATTCTTAGAACAAGAATGCATAGCGTGATCAATTGAGTGGTTTAAATAAACTACAAGAATTGGTATTAGCAACAAAAGACATTGGAACATGCAACAATATGTTGGTAGAGTACTTTAGGAGTGGGGCCATCATGGGATACTCGTACCCAATAGTGTCCATTGATTTCCATGAGCATGATATGACTATTATTATGGTTGATGCAGGTATATGCCTTGGTTGTTTGATCTTCCAATGCGAGGAAGCCTTGCGAAGGGATGGATCGCATGTGATAGGGGATGCTAGGGAACTTGGAAGGTGAGTGGCTGCATGGAAGGGGCTGACCATATTTCTCGAGGCACTGTGTAAAAGAGAAGGGAAAGTCACGTATATAATTTTTTTGGTTATTAGCATTGCTAGATGGAATCAGATTCACATTGGGAGTGTGCCCTGGAAGAATGTTCCAGTAAGTGTTCACGGAGGGAACAAGTGGCGCGGGATTACAACACTGGACATTGGATGCAACTTTGACTATGGTATTGGATTCTCAACTTCCTGGGAAGGAGGTGAATCCTAATATTACTTTATGGGTGGAGGTGTGATCCTTTGGATTCCCTTGTTGATTGATACATGAATAATATCCTTTTACTTGCTGATTTAGAAAATATGCATATGTGTATGTGTGGTCACTGTAAATATCGTAATGAGTTGTGTTATAAAACTCCAATATATGTTATGTTGTCATGTTGTCATGATGTTTTACTTATGATGTCTTTGTGTTGTTTAACACTCAGGATGGTGTTACACAAGAGGTAGGGTTCTATAAAAGCCCTAGTGAAAAGTTCATGTCATAAAAGTTAATAAAGGAAAAATAAGACCACGGGAAAGGGAAACATATTCCAAGCTAAATGTTGGGAAAAGATATCCTAGTGGGCATCACTATATGTGTGTTTTGGCTAATGAAATTGGCAAAAGCTAATGCAAGGGCATTAAAAGGGAAAAGGGCATTTTTGGGACTTATGAAAATAAAGGAAATTAGGAGAAAATTAAGGTGAAAGGTCACAAGTTGCATGTGAAGAGGAAATTGAAGAAAAATAATGGAAAATGAGGAAATTATAGGCCTCATTAATTAAAAGTCTTCCGAGGATCTGTTTGCAAGCTCTTGGCTCAAGGTTAGTTAGTGTGAAACTCTTGGTTAGTTCAAGATTGGAGCTTTCTCATTATCTCTCTCTCTCACTGTTCGTTACATAGAATTTTCTTGGAGCACTATAGCTTTCGATCAAGGAAGCAAAAGAAAGCAAAGGGAAAGGAAGGAAAGAAATTATCAAGGAAGGAAAAGAAAGTAAAAAGAAAGGAAAGAAAGAAAGGGTCAAGGAAGGAACAGAAGGATCAAGCAGCTTCAGCAGGAATACTTGTAGGTAACCTTTTACATGTGTGATTTCCTAGTTGGTTTTGACATACATGGCTTTGCATGTTAGTGTATGGTCCTCTTCGTGTTGGTGGCATGGTTTATGATAGTGGTGTTAAGCCTAGACTTGCCTCTTTTCAGATGCCATGGTATGTTGGGATGTTTATTTTAGTTTTTGAGCTTTCGTTTGTTGATGGATTTCAGAATTCGGGGCAGTGGTGGTCTCAAGGTTCATTCCCAAAGGCTTATGAATCCCTTTACCGATTTCTACAGGATACACGATAAAGCCCGAGTAAGGAGTCTCGATTTAGGGCCTAGTGATTAGGGATTGGATAGATGTAAATCTCGAGAGACAACGAGACGAAAAATTCCTCAAGGATAGTGATGGATCAAGATGGCATTCTAATTTCAATTCAATTGTGATCGGAGCATTAGATTTGGTGTGATCATGAGTTGGTGAGGGTGGAGGTGGTTTAATTATTGAGTCACTTGGTTGTTCTTGGATTTTTTGTTTTATGAGATCCCACATTCATGCTTGGAATATGGCATGGGGGTGACTGGCTGAAAGAAAGATTTGTTTCACCCATGTCTATGGTTGGGTGGTACATGGAAGTCTCGAACCTGGTCATAGTTTCCTATGATTAATAAAAGCTAAGCTCTCTTACTCTCTCACTTCTTTATATGTGGATTTAATGGATGCCATATCTCTTATATTTATATGGTCTTATGCTCATTGTAAGCATGGTCATGTCACTGGTTCATGACATGGTTATTTCACGTGTTTACCTGTAATTATTAAAATGATGGATGCAAGACCTAATTGATGTTATAATAATTCAATGGAGGAGGCAGTGATCCTTCTAGTTATGTTTCATAACCACTTTCAGTCATTCATGCTCTATCTTCTATCGTAGACCTGTAGGTTACATTGATGCCAAGTTTTGAGAGAAGGTCAGTCTCAAGTAGGGTGCTGAGGCCTAATCTCAGGGTTGGTTTTGATTTATTAACATTTTCATCATGTCTTTGACGTATTCTTGAGGTTGTAACAAGGTCTAGGAAGAGGTAGGGATTCTGGGCTAGAAAAGTGACTCAAATCTCAGGGGCACAGGTCTGCTGAGAAGATTCCATGGACGCTGGCACATAGGCCTGTGAGAGTGACTCTGGGTTTCTGGACATTGTCATTCCTATAGCATGAGGGAAACCAAGGGTTAAAAGGCTTAAAACATCAGTGGGACGTAGGAGGAGGATGTCTGTGTGGGTAACATGCCTATTGAGGGTGTTTTTGTTGATGTGGATGGGTTTTATTGATGTGTTTTGTTGATTCCATTTCCTTAAGGTCGACAAGGAGGTTGAATCCCTTATATGTCTTCTCTTGTCACATATTTACCCCCACTGACTGGTTTCTTAAGTAGATATGGGAGGAAAAGGTGTTAAAGAAAATCACTACACAAATATCTAAAAATAATATAGGAATATTTTAATTATATCTATAAATTATGAGTTTAAATACCTGAAACAATTATCCACAAAATATTATATTATGCAAAAAATATAATACATTTAAATTATAATCGAATTATTAACAATTTTTTTAATTATTAAAAAATAATTATTTATCACAAAATTAAAAACAATTTTGAATTGCATTAATGCAATAACTAAATTAATAATAATCAACAACAAACCTAACTAACCTGAATTAATAATAATAAAAAAACCTATCAAACATATGTTTAAATTCCTCCTTTGAGGGGACTTATAACACAAAATTATCAAACTCCACACGTCCATAACAATGTCTTGTGTCATATTTATCTGTTTGAAACCACTCTGCCCCATTTGACCACTATCTGTTTGGAACTGCTTTGTACCATTTGCCACCATTCATATGCCCGATCGCCACCACTCTATCACGCGGCTCCGCCAAAAGCTGTCAATGTACAACTTCCACTCTTTGCGTTGGAAATATCTTGCAAAAATACCGAATTTTACATCTTTTAATTTTGAAATCTTCATACATTTATCTCACTTTTCCTCTTTTATATTTTCGTTAACTTGGTAATTTGTAAGAAAATCGTGCAAACCTCATTTTTTACCACGTAATTAAATTTTTTAATGTTAGAAATTTGTAACATAATCTAGTCTTGTATATCGTGTTTGATGAGTATAATTCAAAGAGGCCACCTACGATTATGATAATTAGATTATGTCGTATGTCATCATGAATAGAAAGTTATAAAAAAAAATTTCTAAAAGTTTTATTTACCATTTGACGTTTATAAATGTTTACAATTGTATTTACCATTTGATGTCAATAAATAGGTAGTAATTTTAATATAGAGATGAATTAATTCAAAGTGAGAAAATCTCACTTCACATATACGTGTTTTTTACATGCATGTATGATGAATAAGTGTCACTATTTTGTACTTTTATTTATTATTAGGAATTGACATGCAATATTTAAATAGAAATATTAATATATAAGGGTAATAGTTACAACAAGGTAATAGTTACAATGAGCTATAGTCCCTGTCTCCCTTTAATTAAATTATTTTGTCTCCACACATGCTTCCTCCACAGGCCTACTTTTCACAACCATATCCACACAACCACCATCACACATGCTTTCTACCTCCTTACAACCACATCACCACAACCTCCTCCCTCCTCTCGACATGCTTCCTCTTCACAGCCACATCTACACAACAACCTCCACAAATGCTTTCTCCGACAACCTCCTTTATACAACTTTCTCCACACAAGCTTTCTTCATACACCATCCTTTATACATATTCCTCGGCACAACAACCTCAGCACAACCAACATATACTTCCTCCCCACATCCTTCCTTGAGATTTTGTTTTGTTAATGCGGATATAAATTATTTCTCTTTGCAATAAATTTCACAAT
Source organism: Pinus taeda (assembly GCA_000404065.3). Taxonomy (NCBI): domain Eukaryota; kingdom Viridiplantae; phylum Streptophyta; class Pinopsida; order Pinales; family Pinaceae; genus Pinus; species Pinus taeda. Next base: position 12,808 of record APFE031202576.1, read on the forward strand.
AGGTTGTTGTGGATGCCGTTTTGTTTTCTTAATTTAAAAACACAAAAAAAAAATGAGAGGGAGAGGAGGTTGAGGGCTCACCCTAAAGTTGGATTGGGCTTAAGCACACTACTAATAGGCCATTATTGGAAACTTGACTTTCCCAATGTATACTTTGTATATGTTAATCTAATTTCTTCTATCCTTGTCTTTGCTCCTCCAATTTTGAGTTATCTTCACATCTAAACCCTTCGCCAAGACCCCATTTTCTATATCCTGACAACACTGCACAACTAAGAAACCCTAATGATAGCTAAGGCTGCCCTAAAGCCCACCACCCCTATTAGTTCTAGGCTTGATGCATGGCAGTGTTGCATCAAAAACTCAAAAGTGGAAATTGCATCAAATATTGTTTACGAATTTATTATTGTTTCCAATTAATTAGTAATTTGAATAAAATCACTCGATGTGAGGATATAGTGACAAGCAAATTTACCACAAAATTGGAACCACCTTTGAGTCATGTACTGTGAAGAAATGCATCGAATTTCGCTTAATCAATATGTGGAGGTAAGTATATGTAATAAAACTTCAAATTTTGTGCATCTCGCATGAACTCTTTCTTCAACAAAGAATTTTAAGCTAAACCATAAAAACGGGCAAAGAAGGGACTGCTATTTCCTGTGGGAAAACGAGTTATTGATGCAAGTGCAATCTTAGATAGTACTTATTTGGTGGTTGGAAGACACTTCAGATAGGCTTTTGCGAAGTCTTCAAACATATATCCTTTTTATATATCTAGTTTTTGTACATCCAACATGCCTTGCGCATTGAGAGGCCTAGTAATGACTTGCATCATTTTTTCAAAGTCGATAAGACATTAAGTGAGAAATAAAAAAATTCTTTAAAATTAATTATTTTCCTATTGGGAATTCATTTAAACATATTGCAACTGGTAGAAAGATGTGCAAATATTTTCTTATGTGGAGCTTCTCGCATAGTGAAATTTCTGCATGAGTGCAGAGCTTTCACCACAGTGAAAGCTCTGTACACTGGTTTTCTACACAAGCAAAGAAGGCTTTATGAATAAATTATCTCAGACCTTATTTGAGTCTACATATATGTTGTCTCCATAATGGTGCAATTCCGTGAGATTCGTCGTCTATGTCAGACACACCTCTATTGACAATTTGTGTATATGTAGTTAAAGTAGAGAGCTCTAGCTTCCAAATGATGCCATCATTTGATGGATTCTCATTTGATATTCTCAGTAATATGTGTTATAATCCATATAACTTATGTGAGTACCTATGATCTTCGAGAAATTGATGGGGAATCTAGAGACATGTCATCGTGACACCGGTGCGAGTCCATGAGGTTCGTCGTCTATGGCAAACACACCTCTATTGATAATTTGTGTATATGTAGTTATTGTGCAGAGATTTGGCTTGGGAATGATGCCATCATTTGATGGATTCTTAGTTGAGCTTCTAGGTAATATGTGTTATCAGACCTATTTCTTATGCGAGTGCCTATGATCCTCAACATTCAATTTATATGCTTACGTCATATTGTTCTATATATATTTCAATCTTTTGTTTATGCTTTAACTACTTTTAGTATTCCTTGGTTTATGTTAGTGAGATTTCAAGTTTAGTGATTACTTACAGATCCTCTACCCATTCAGTGAAGACTTTTGCAAACAACACAAAGTTTAGGAACCTAACTATGGTATCTATAGTTATGCATAATGCGGGGGTACAGACCCTCGCACTTCGCATTATGAAATTCCTCTACAAAATCTCTACTACGACAACCTTTAAATGAAATGTGGTTGGTTTACCTCCGATGCAATGGCACGTACATACCTAAACACGTCCACTATAGTTAACAAAAGTGATGGGCACTATAACTTTCACAAA
>APFE031202581.1:0-13769 GCA_000404065.3 Pinus taeda
CCACACTTCTTCGTCATTCTTCCATTCCTCCCTTGCTTCATTTATCCAATCTGGTTGGATAATAGAAAAGGCGCACAACAATGCTTCCACATCCTCATCCTTTCTTGAGAGTGCATCTGCCACCACATTTTGCTTCCCTTTTTTGTAGATGATTTCAAAGTCATAACCCAACATCTTTGTGACCCACTTTTGTTCTTCTTCAGAGGATAATATTTGTTCTAAAAAGTATTTAAGGCTATCATGATCCGTTTTTATATGAGTAGTCTTCACCATTAGATAGAAAGTACATTATTTAGTAGCATGAGAGTATTTTGCAAACTTTCTCATCATCAATAAAATAGGCTTTGTGTAACTTTCCGATTTGATTTGGCGACTTTCAAGAATGGCGTCTATTTTTCTTGATCTAGAACAACACCATTTCCATTTCCTGACATACAATTCACAATAAGGTTTTGTTTGACGATAATAGGTGTAGCTATAAGATCGGTGCTTGGATATTTGCCTTATTTATATGTTACAAGAGCTTTGTTTCTATCTGGAGTCCGTGAATGCATCTTTCTTCAATAATGTTGTTAGAGGTGTTGCTATTCTCCCATAATTCTTAACAAACTTGCGATAATACCTGTCAACCCAAGAAATCCACACAGATGCTTTATGGATGTGGGGATTTTCCATTCCTTAATGGCTTTAATTTTGCTAGGGTCTACCTTAACTCCTTCATGAGATACAATATGACCCAGATATTCCACCTCTTGTACTCCAAAGAAACATTTGGATCTTTTTGCATATAATTGTTTCTCCTCCAATAGTTGTAGCACCCTGTCAACATGTTCAACATGATCCTTCCAAGACTTCCTGTAGATTAGTATATCATCAAAAAATACTAACACAAATTTTCTAAGGAATGGTTTGAAAATTGAATTCATCAAACTTTGAAATGTTGAAGGTGCATTGGTAAGGCCAAAAGGCATGACCAAAAATTCATAATGACCCTCATGAGTTCTAAATGTTGTTTTCGGAATGTCTTCAATCTTCATTCTGATTTGATGATATCCTGAACGACGATCCAACTTGGTGAAGTAAATTGAATCCATGCAATTGATTCAATAATTCATCAATGACAGGAATGGGAAATTTATCTTTAATAGTGAGCTTATTGAGATCCCTATAATCTGGACTCATGCGCCATGATCCATCCTTCTTGTGAACCAATACCACTGGAGCAGAGAAAGAACTTTGACCAGGTTGAATTACAGCCTCTAGCATTTCTGCAACCATACGTTCAATTTCACTCTTTTAGACATAGAGATATCTATAAGGCCTGATGTTTGGAGGAACACTTCCTGGAATCAAATTTATAACATGATCATGATCACAAATAGGTGGGAGGCCTTTGGGAGTATCAAATACCTTGGAATGATTGTCCAAGGATTTTTGGAGATATGGAGAAATGGATTATTTCGATGCGGGAACCTCTAGTGAACATAACTGTGCAATTATGCCTCGTTGTTCTTTCTTTAGAAGATATGTCATTCCGTTAGAGATGATTATCTTTCCCAGTTTCCCTGCGATACCCCTTAATTCAACTTCCTTTCCTTTTGCAGAGAATTTCATGAAAAGTTCTTGAAAATTAAAAGCTATTATACCCAAGGATTGCAGCCATTGGACTCCTAGTACAACATCAACACCACCCATTGGAATGGAAAGAACTGGGATATTCAATACATATTCTCCATGGATAGCTTGATATTATGGCACTTTCCTAAGAAATTTATGGTTCCTCCACTTGCAACCATCACTTGACACTCTGGTGCTGGATATAGAAAGCAATTCAATTCCTTGGCTATCTTACAATGAATAAAATTATGGGTACTTCCCGAATCAATCAACACTATTACCTGTTTCTTCTTGATATGCCCTTCTATATTGATAGTTTGAGGAGTGGTAATTCTAGCCAATGCATTACAAGATATGGTCAGATTCATTTCTTCTTTTTCTAGGGTTTGTTCCTGGTGTATATCTCTTCTTTTGACATTTCTTATTCCTTTTCTTCCTCCTCTTCATAATCTGTGTAAAATAATTTCTTCTTGGCACACTTATGACCTTTAGTGTATTTGCTATCTCAACTGTAACAAAGCCCTTTTGCTCTTTTTTCTTCCAATTGTTGTGGTGTCAACCTTGTAGGTTGTGGATGGCTAGGGGCAACAACACTTCCATCTTTATGATTGTGAGTGTTAGGCTTCCTTGTTGCCATAATTTTGCTTTCCATTTTTCTTTCCAACCTGAACGCCTTCTCCAATGAATCAAATTCCCAAAGGCGAACCTCATGTTGGATGTTATCCTTTCAAGTCCCTATGAACACATCAATCATATACTCCTCTGGAATATCTTTTACCCTTATATTCAATTTTTGGAAGTCCTTAATGTGCTCCATCATTGAACCCTGTTGTTTGAGATTTATCAATTAGCTAAAAAAAGTGTTGCTTTTTGTATCCTTATAATGTGCTATCATTTTATCCATAAAAATAGCCTAAGTGACAATTTGTTTATGAGATCGAAGCCATCGATACCATGGAAATTGATTTGGTTCCAAATATAAAGTTGCAATGTGTACCTTTCGTGTGTTTTGGACATTATGGAGATAGAAAAAATGCTCCATCTGTAATATCCATGTTGTGGGATTATTGCCATCAAACTTCCTCATATGGATCTTTGGAACATGGCGGTTCTTTGATCCAATGTTAGAGTCTATGAAATCATGATTAACAATTATTTTGTTTTCATCATGTGTTTCCTTTACTACCCTTTCGCCATTAGTGTGCATTTCTTGTGGAAGTTTTGTCAAATCATCCATCTTAGCTTCCATGCCATCCATCTTAGCTTCCACATCATTCATCTTAGCTTCTATGCCTTTCTTTAAACCATCCATCTTAGCTTCCACGCCATACATCTTAAATTCTACGTCTTTCTTTAAACCATCCATCTTAGCTTCTATTACTTTTTGTGCGAGTGAAATTTGTTGCACTTGGTTTTGTAATTTTGATACGTCATGTTGCATTTCTTCCTCTTCTTCATGAGTCATGCTAGAGCTTCCAGGTTGCTTACTAGTTGTTTCCATTTTCTTTCTTCAGGGCATCAATTACTAATAATAATTCTTCACTATGCCCTTTGAATTCCTTCAAACTAATTTTTCAAACCAAACTTATGCAAAAATTAAAAAAAAAAAAAACTACACACCTTTTTTCACTTTGTAGGAGCTCGATATTGAAACAACTATAAACCTGGAATGGCGAATCTCCAAGGTCTAAAATTACGACCTGCAGTATCCCTCTGTGCCCTCTTTCCAATGCCACCAGTCTAATAGAAATTGGATTTTCCAAGAAAGAGTTATGCCCCACCTCCCAAGATGACCTGCTTATATACTTTTTCAGTAGTGCGAACTTCTACGAAGTGCCACGTGTTACTGTTTCGACCTTAGGTTCTGAAAATTATACCCAAACAAAATGCAGTCTATCCTCTTTCTATAACTTCTTATGGAATTTCAATATGATGCTCAGAGAGAAAGTTATGATGATTTTCCCAAGGTCACCTATTTAGGATGTAATTCAGGACTCTGCAAAAACCCTAACTTCCTCAAATCATATATCCAAAAATATAGAGAACCAAGATCTGAAATTTGAACCCAAGGTTCAGCATAATTTCGTCTTAATTGGGTTTTTTTTAGCTTCTGAAACTGCAAAAAAAAAAAATTATATCGAAAATACCATGATGACCAGTTTGGAGCAGCGAAACCCTAGAATCCAAAGCTCTAATACCAAATGTTATGAAACCAACTCACAAAAATATAGAAAAGAAAGATCAACACCTTAGAATTCAACCTCTTTGAGGGGGAAACCTCCTTTACATTACACAAATGAACAATTCTTGGATTATACAATGACAAAACCTCCTTTCTATATATAGGAGTCTAAGGGGTCACAATATAGCCAAAGTCGACCTAACAATAATAATATAAGCGCACAAAAATAACAATAGTGGGCTTCTATGGGGCACAATAATAACAATACGGGGACACTAGGAGCACAACAATAACACTAAGGGATACAATGACAATAGTAATGGGGGAATCACTAGTATTATAGGGCCTAACACAAAAACATCCTAGTGGATGTTCATTTTGGTTTATTATGGCTAAGGAAATTGGCAAAGGTTTTGGAAAGGTAAAAAGGCATTTGTTGTCAATTATTTATGAAAATAAAGGAAAATAGGAGAAAAGGGAAATGAAATGTCACAGATTCGCATGAGAGAAAATTGAAGGAAAATTAGAGGAAATTGAAGAAAATAGAGGCCTTAATGTAAAAAGGCTTATGAGGATCAGTTCACAACCTTTTGGTCAATTTAGTTTTGGAGCTCTCTATTCTCTGATACTATTACACACTTAGAGCCTCCTTGGATCATTCTAGAATTGGAGTAAGCAAGCAAAGGAAGGCAAATGAAGGACAAGGAAAGCGAGAGACAAGCAAGGAAGGTTGGATCAAGCAGCTTCAGCAGGAAGACTTGCATGTAACAAGTTGCATGTGTGATTTCCTAGCTTGTTTGTGAATGCATGGTACATGCATTTATGTATTTGGTTCTCTTGTTGTCATTGGCATGGGTTTTGTCAGGTGTGACAATGGTTTTGGCCTTGCCTTGTCATTTCTAGATAGTCATGGTGTGATGGGGTTCTTTTATTTGATTGAGCTTTGGATAATTGGATGATTTTGGAACCAGATGAGGTGGTCTCGGGAAAATTCCCAAGGGTTGGGGGTAGAGGTGGTTTAATCTCCGGGAAGCCCTCAACAAGTGGTTGGAGATAGGAAAATTCCTCAAGGTAATGGTGAAGAAATTCTAAGGCATCCAAGCTTGTTTTGGGCTTAGTGATCTCTTAACCGGCTTTGGTGGGATCGCAGTAGCCTAAGGGTGGAGGTGGTTTAATCTCCGGGTAGCCCTGGTTAATTATGATTTGGTTTTCTTATGTGCTCTCTTGACCGATTTTGGCAAGATCATGGGAGCACGAGGGTGGAGGTGGTTTAATCTCCTGGAACCCCTGGTTTTTTATGTCTTAAGACTCACATTCATGCTTGGAATATGGCATGAGGGTTATTGGCTGAAAGAAAGAATTGGTTCAACTCAATCTAAGGTCAGGTGGTTTGTGGAAGTCCCTCACTTGGTTGGATTTTGCATATGTTAATAATAACTATTTTCGTATTATATTTCATGAATACTTGTTCTTATTATTATGTGGCTTTGTAGTTATTCTATCATGAATATTATTCTGGTTATAAGCATAGTTCCATAACAGGTTCTAGCTATGGATCTTGACATGTTTTGATTAGTTGATGAATGTTTATTGAATGCATGAGTTAATAGATGTTATTGCAACTATTATGAGAGGGAATTATACCTTCTTAATGATTCCCACATAAGTTTCAAATACCTATGTTCAAATATGCATTCATGACCTGTAGATTACATGTTCACGATATGTTTGACGAAATGGTTGTCACGGTTAGGCCTGGTTTGGTCAAGTATTTGATCAAGTTTTGTATGAAGGGCCTTGTACTGATGTTATTTATCATTGTGCAAAGTCTCATTAAGTTTATGGCCAATGGTCTGGAGGCTAGCCTGAAATGGTGTCTCGGAATCTGGGACCGCACCCTTTGAACTGAAGAATTTGGGTCACAACCACACCCAGGCAGGGTTGTGCCTGTGGTTGGAGGCCCTCAATCGCATGGAGGCCTTCTCATACATGCAGTTGGGAGCCTAGATCACTAAAAAGGCAATCTAACTCAGTGTTTGGGCACTTTGAGAGGTTATTTAGCTTTTGGGTGTCTTGTAGCTCCTAAGGAAGGTTAGTAAAATTCCAGTTTGTCGACTCCACTTCCTTAATTGTATTTAGGAGATTGTGTCATGTCATAGTAGCCCTCAACTCACGTTTACCTCGGTAGGGTGGTGAAATTGGGTAAATATGGGAGGGGTGGTTACACAGAAATTGTGCCTAGACCTATAGGGAAGTTAATGGTGCCCTCCAAATGGATATACAAGATTAAGCATGCAGTGGATGGTAGTATTGACAAATACAAGGCTGGATTTGTGGCTAGAGGATTCTCCCAAAAAGAGGGATGGATTACGATGAGATTTTTTCTCTTGTTTGTAGGTACACAACTATTATATCTATTATTTTTGTTGTTTCTTCTATGGGTTGGAATTTACATCACATGGATGTAAAAAAGGCTTTCCTTAATGGTGTGATTGAGGAGGAAGTGTACATAGAACAACCTTAAGGTTTTGAGGTTCATGGGAAAGAGTCCTATGTTTGTATATTGAATAGCCATGTATGAACTTAAGCATACACCTAGAGCTTGGTATTCTCTAATTGATGGCTATGTGACAAGAGTTGGTTTCTCAAAAGTGATGATGATCCAAATCTATATGTCAAGGTTGAGAAGAATGAACCTTTGATTTCATTATTGTATGTTGATGACTTATTTCTAATAGCTGTGGAGCATCTCATTATTTAGTGTAAGATGGACTTGGCCTATGAATTTGATATGAAGGATCTTGGCTTGATGCACTACTATTTGGGACTAGAATTATAGCAAAACCTTGATGAAATCTTCCTTGATAAAGGAAAGTATATTATCAAGATCCTTCAGAAGTTTGAAATAATTTACTATAAATCTATAATAACTCCCATGGTGACTAATCTAAAGAAGTTGAGAGACTCTGAGTCATATTTGGTAGATCTGTCCATGTACCAGAATTTGATTAGCTCCTTAATGTATTTGGTTAATACTAGGCCAGGAATTTGCTTTGTGATAAACAATCTTAGCTAGTTCCAAATGGAACCAAGACATGATCATTGGATTGAAGCAAAGCATGTATTGAGACATTTACATGGAAAATTTGATTATAATTTGAGATATGTCTCAAGCAGTGATATACAGTTGTAGGGATATACATATTGAGAAGGAAGGGAGTGCAGAAGAAAGAAAGGGTACATCTAGAAGTTGCTTCAGTTTGGGCTCCACTATGATCTCATGGATGAGCAGGAAGTAGACATCTATTGCACTTAGCATTGTCGAGGTTGAGTATACCACAACTAGTTTAGCGAGTTCTAAAGCATTGTGGCTTCAGAGGTTTCTCTTAGGACTCTTCGATTAGATGTTGGAACCAACCATGATATATTGTGACAATCAAAGTTATGTGAAGCTTTTAAATAATCCAATTTTCCAGGACAAGTCGAAGCACATTGAGATCAAGTAGCACTTCATTCACGACATGTTGCAAAAGGGAGCAGTGAAGCTCTAGTACATCTCTACTGATGAGCAGATAGCTGATATTTGTACAAAGCCTCTGTCTAGAGCGAGGTTTGTATACTTCAAGGACAAGCTTGGACATGTTGATAATGCCTCCCTTAATAAGAGGGAGCGTTTCTGAGATGGAATTTGGGACATACATTCTCCCTGTGTCAAATTATGTTGACCAGAATTAGCGAGAATGGTCCAACGAAGGACCTTGATTCTTCTTGTGTCAAGTACGTTCACTGAAATTAGTAAGAATGGTCCTAGAGGCCTTGTATCACTCAGTTGAGTGGGTGCCTTCCAACATTATTCTCAAAACTCTATATATAGGTTGAGCAAGATCATTTAGCATCATCCTCGAAATTACTCAAATAAAGCGTGGCCTTTGGAGATTCACCACGTGTCAAAGATATTGACCGAAATGATGGTGAACGAAGACTAGTCTATATACCATGTGTCAGATGGACTATAATTATGGTGACTAGTTGATTCTAATGATGTGCCATGTGTCAAGAGTACCAACCAAGATTATGGGACATAATAGGTTAGAGGTATCAACCAGATTACTTGTTGATGTTGTTGATTTACCATCTGTCAAAGTTGTCTATCGGGATTATGGTAATTGGATGATGCTAATGATGAATTGGTATAACCTTTTCTTAGAGAAATTTGTGAAGAAGAGAAAATTTGGATAGTCATTAGGAATACCTCCCTAACTAAGAGGGAGTGTTGAATTTGTTAATTTGGCATCTCAAGGATAAATTCCCTTCATTGGATAAAAATAATCATTTAGAGAGACCCAAAAATACCCTTGGAAGCACTCAATTTGGTTACGCAAAATATATATCTGTGTGTGTGTGTGTGTGAATTATGAAGAAACCCACAATTGCACAAATGTCCAAATCGTCCTAGAAGCAAACTTGGCACCCCTCCAACTCATATAAATACAAGTTAACGCAACATCACATTAACTCATCATATCCTCTCTCTCCTCTTCTCATTAGTGTGTAAAACTCTAAAATTTGCAAGTTGACTTCACACGTGTGAGGCTCTTGGAGGCAGTTCTAAAATTTATGCATTGACTTTCTGTTTAGGAGACTTTTACAAACAATGACCTTGATGTTTTGGGTATATTTTGACTTTTGGGAAGAAATTTGTATACCTATGGCATATTCTTTGGCACAAGAACTGAAGCATTATGGGCACTTTGACCTACATTGACTGCAGGGAATCTCTCTCCATTGACCAAGTTTGACTACTTAGATTGGGACTGTTTTGACCTTTGTTTGACTAGCATTGAAGGTCGAGTTTGTGGATTGTTGACCAAGCTCTTGGAGGATTGTTTTTTCCCATTGACTTTGACTAGTTAGGGTACACTTTAACTATTATTGACTTGACAAAATTGCAAACATTGATAGTTGACTGAAAATTGAATTTGAGGCTCATAATTTGTTGGATATTGGTTTGTCTATTTTGATAGTTAAAGGATGAGTTTGACTCATTATTGAATTGGATTATTATACTCTTTGTTGAACTTTTTATGACAATCTAATAAGAAGAAGAATTTGAAAAGGTTATCCCCCTTGTAGGATTTTTCCTTTGTATTTGACCAAATTTGGTATCTCTTTTCATTGCTTCTGATTGTCTTTTATTGCTCATTTATTTACTGTTCTATCTACAATTGCTATTGTTTTGGAATATTTAATTGATTGCTAATTGAAGTGAAGAACTGGACTAAACTAATTGTAACAACAAAGAACACTGAAAAATTGACATGGTATGAAAGCCAAGGTGAAGAGAAAATCCCAAAGAGATAAGATATAAGAGCAATCATATTTGAAAGAAGTTGAAAGAACATGTTTGAAGTGGACAATATGACCACTTCTTTCTTCAAGGACAATGAGAATTTGGGTGATTCATCAAACTTTGTTGCATGGAAGATCAAGTTAGAAGTTTTATTGGATGGCAACGATGTTTTGGAATGTGTGCAAGGGAAGATTCTTGAGCCTCCGAAGAATGCTTCTGCTACCATCAAGTCCAAGTATAAGAAAGGTGAGATCAAGGCTATGAAAATTATTATTAATGGTTTGCAAGATCATTTACTTGTTTATGTTCATAACTTGAAGAACTCCAAGGATACGTATGATAAGTTGGTAGGGATGTATCAAGTCAACAACTTGAACCACATCCTCTCCTTGAATAACAAACTCAAAGAAATGAAGATGAACAAGGGGGAATATGTGCAATCCTACATCATGAGGGTATCTCAACTAAGAAATCAACTACAAATTGTTGGTGAACCTATTTCTGATAAAGAGTTGGTAATGATCACTCTTCAAGGTCTTCCTCCTATGTGGGAAACCTTCATTACTACCATAAGCAATAACAAACTCCCAACATTTGATGTTTGCATTGGTCAATGTACCCAAGAGGTAGCCAGGATGATTATCTGTGGAATAATTCAAAATAATTAAGAACGAGAGCCATCTACTTTTGTTTCTCAAGATGAAAAACTGAAAGGTATAGTAGGTCCATCTAATTCAAGGAAGTCTTCTGCAACACCCTGGGACATCCATAGAAGAAAAACAAGAAACGACAAGGACATGTCAGAGTTTGAGTGTTATAATTGTCATAAGTTTAGACACTATGCTCAAGATTTTCGAGAAAGGAGGGATGCTCCAAGGTCAAGATACAACAACAATAGTGGCTTCAACAATAGCAGGTTCAATAATAGAAGAAGAGATGATAGAAGAAGAAGAGATGCTTCGGATTATGATGAAGAAGGCCATCATCCTCAAAGGAAGTCAAGGAAATCCAGGTATGAAATTAATGCAATTTCTAGTCAATTTGAATATATTCTCATTTGTTTCTCTTTCTAGTTCTTCTCCTCTGGATTCGTATGATAGCCCTCTCAAATCTGGTTGAGAGGGAGACAAGGTTGAAGATCATTCTTGGAGACAACATTTCATATCCATTGAAGGGCTTTGGATCTGTCAAATTTGATTTGGATAACCGGGGAATCCATTCTTATTCATGAAGTAATGTACGTTACCGAACTTAAAAACAACTTGGTATCTATTTCTACTTTGGAAGACAAGGGAATGAGAGTATCCTTCATAAAAAGAAAAGACCTTACATGGGCAATGGAATCTTGAATGATGGATGCATTTACATTGGGATGTAGAGTAGAAGGACTCTATAGAGTCACTGGGATACCTCTGCTAATAATGGTCTATGACAGCAATCATCAAAGCCAGTTGTTGCACCAAAGATTGGCACATCTACATTTAGAAGCTCTACCAAAATTCAAGAAGTTAGTCTTTAGGATTCTTGATGTTCAAGCTAGATATGGTGGAGTATGTCCAAGGTGTGCTAGTGGAAAGAAGACAAGGGTACCATTCCCCTCTTGCAAGAATAAGACCAATGACAGCCTCCAACTCATTCATTCTGACCTATGAGCACCTATGCCTATGAGTTCTCTTAGTCACCATCTCTACTACATAACTTTTTTTGATGATTTCTCCATAAAGACATGTATATAGTACTTGACGCATAAGGATCAAGCCTTTTATATGTTCAAAGACTTCAAGGCATTGATCGAAAATCAAACAGGGAAGAAAATCAAGGTTTTCAGGTCTCACAATGGTGGAGAGTACATTTCTAAATGAGTTCATATACTTCTGCAAAAAGGAAGGTATCAAGAAGGAGACTATTGTGCTTTATAATCCCAAACAAAATGGAGTGGTTGAAAGCAAGAACAGGTCCATTGTGGAAGTTGCTTGCACTATGCTCTGTGATCAAAATTTGTTGAAGTTCCTTTTGGGAGAAGCAACAAATACAATGGTATATGTTCAAAATAGGGTTCCTCATCAAGCTTTGGATAACAAGACTCCAGAAGAGGAATTTACAGGTGTGAATCCTTACATTGGTCATCTTAGGATATTTGGTTGCCCCACATCTTTCCATGTATCGAAGGACAAGAGGAACAAACTAGAAGCCACCTAAAGGAAAGGTACATTTGTTGTGTGTTCTGAAATTCTAAATAATTTATAATATATATACCTGGTCAAAGGAAGATTGAGTTTAGCAGGGATTTAACTTTTAATGAAGATGTTGCCCTTGGAAAACCAAGGGACCCTTTTAATGAAGATGGTTCCCTTGGAAAAGATGAAGATATGGATATACTAGAAGGTCCTTTCATGCCTGAATCTGAGAAGGATATTATTGATGATCCTATAGAGCCCATGGATCCTTTAGATCCCCCTCCAAGTGATCCTCCTGCCAGGAATAGATCATTGTGGCTTCAAGCTACACTACAAGATGTTGAGAGACACATTCCCACCAAAGGGACCTTCAGAGAAAGAAAGAAACCTTGTTGGTATCAAGGATATGTTGTATCCATGAGCACTATTATTCAATCTAAGCCACCTACCTTTGATGAAGTTGTGAAAAAGAAAGTTTGGAAGGATATTATGGTTAAGGAGTATGAATCGATTATGAAAAATGATGTATGGGATGTTGTTCCGAGACCTAAAGGGAAGTTTGTTGTAACTTCAAAAAGGTTATATAAAATCAAGCATGGAGTTGATGGAAGTATCAATAAATATAAGGCAAGGTTCGTGGCCCAAATGTTTTCCCATAAAGTGGGAGAATATTATGATGATATATTTGCTCATGTTGCTCGCTACATTATTATTAGATCAATGGTTTCCCTTGTTGTTATTCAAGGATGGACACTTCACCAAAAACAAACTTGGCACCCCTCAAACACATATAAATACAAGTTAAGGAAACATCACATCAACTCATCATATCCTTTCTCTCCTCTTCTCATTAGTTGGTAGAACTCTGAAAATTGCAGGTTGACTTCACATGTGTGAGGATCTTGGAGGCAGTTCTAAAATTTATGCATTGACTTTCTATTTAGGAGACTTTGACCAACATTGACCTTGACTTTTTGGGTATATTTTGACTTCAATATTTTGGGAAGAATTTTTTATACCTATGCCACATTCTTTGGCACAAGAACCGAAGAATTATGGGCACTTTGACCTACATTGACTGCAAGGAATCTCTCTCCATTGACCAAGTTTGACTGCTTGGATTGGGATTTTTTCGACCTCTGTTTGACTAGCATTGAAGGTCGGGTTTGTGGATCGTTGACCAAGCTCTTGGAGGATTGTTTTTACCATTGACTTTGACTATTTAGTGTACACTTCAATTTTTGTTGACTTAGACAAAATTGCAAACCTTGATAGTTGACTGAAATTGACTTTTGATGCTCATATTTTGTTGGATATTGGTTTGTCCATTTCAATAGTCAAAGGATGAGTTTGAATCATTATTGAGTTGGATTATTGTACTCTTTGTTGGACATTTTATGACAGTGTAATAGGAAGAAGAATTTGAAAAGCTTATCCCCCTTGTGGGGTTTTTCCTTCATACTTGACCAAATTTGGCGTCTCTTGGCATTGCTTCTGATTGTCTCTTATTGCTCATTGCATTTACTGTTCTATCTACAATTGCTATTGTTTTGGAATATTTAATTGATTTCTATTTGAAGTGAAGAACTGGGCTAAATTAATTGTAACAACATAGAACACTGAAAAATTGACCTGGTATGAGAGCCAAGGTGAAGAGCAAAGCCCAAAGAGATAAGAGATAAGAGAAATCATATTTGAAATAATTTGAAAGAGCATGTTTGAATTGGACAATATGCCCACTTCTTTCTTCAAGGACAATGAGAATTTGGGTGATTCATCAAACTTTGTTGCATGGAATATTAGGTTAGAAGTTTTATTCGATGGCAACGATGTTTCAGAATGTGTGCAAGGGAAGATTCCTGAGCCTCCAGAGAATGCTCCCGCTACCACTAAGTCCAAGTATAATAAAGGTGAGATCAAGGCTATGAAAATTATTATTGATGGTTTGCAAGATCATTTACTTGTTTATGTTCATAACTTGAAGAAGTCCAAGGATATGTATGATAAGTTGGTAGGGATGTGCCAAGTCAACAACTTGAACCACATCCTCTCCTTGAAGAACAAACTCAAAGAAATGAAGATGAATAAGGGGGAATATGTGCAATCCTACATCATGAGGGTATCTCAACTAAGAAATCAACTACAAATTGTTGGTGAACCTATTTTTGATAAAGAGTTGGTAATGACCACTCTTCGAGGTCTTCCTCTTATGTGGGAAACCTTCATTACTACCATAAGCAACAATAACAAACTCCCAACGTTTTATGAGCTCATTGGTCAATGTACCAAAGAGGTAGCTAGGATGATTATCCATGGAATAATTCAAAATAATTAAGAACGAGAGCCATCTACCTTTGTTGCTCAAGAAGAAAAATAGACAGGTATAGTAGGTTCATCTAATTCAAGGAAGTCTTCTGCAGCACCCTGGGACATCCATAGAAGA
>APFE031202585.1:0-12411 GCA_000404065.3 Pinus taeda
CACTGGAGGATGATCCTGACCAACAAAAACATGAAAGGACAACATGGACAGATCAGGTATTCAAGTTGGAATTTCATCCAAGACATTTTGTTCTTTGTCATAAATTATTTCTTCTCTTTCCCCAAGAATGTCAAGAAGGCTTTGCAAAGCATATTGTATTTGAGAAGAGATCCTCGGCCTGCAGTTGATTCTTTCCCTTTGAAGATTGTGAATACCAAAGATTTGCATACCTTTGAGCTTGATCAAGACCTTTCTTCTAAATTTTGTGATGACTATCTTCAAAATTGATGAGCCCCAAGAGACCAAGACTGATTCTATACCTGCTGTACATACCCCTACACCTTGTAAAATTCCAGATCGGTATAAACTTCTTGTTTTACCTTCCGTTCTCCATGCTTTCCCCAAAAACTATGATCTATACTTGCCGAGGTTTGATGGTGAAAGTAAGAATGTCAACGCTGAGCAACATGTGCAGAATTTTGAGTCTTTTCTAGACCTTTTTGAAGTTGATAGTGAAGATGTTAGTATAAGGCTTTTTGCTCTTTCTTTGCAAGCCAAAGTCAAGAGTTGGTTTAAAACCCTGCCTGATGCAAGCATTTTAGATTCCATCAGTTTGTCAAAGTTTTTCTCGATAGGTGGATGATTGGACAGAACCTTTTCTTGATTATAGAAGAGTATAATCGGCTGAAAAGAATGCCAGGGGAGATAGTACAACAATTTTCTGCCAGATTTAACCAAGTTTATTATTCGATGCCAGTTGATATAAGACCTTCTCCTAGATCTTCTCTCTTGTACTACCCGAGTGCCTTTGATCCGGAAATGGATTTTCAGCTGAGAGAAAAGGATATTGCAACACTTCACAAGATGCAGAACAAGGCAGTGAATGTAGAGGCTCATTTGCTGATCTTGAGGGCAAGGTTGAAGGAAGAAGAAAAGAAGAATTTTTCAGAGCAGCTGAAACTTTCAGCGGAAAAGCTTGATCTTTTCGTAAATGCAGTATAAGAGATGGTGTGGAAAGTGATTGCAAAAAATGAAAGTGACATTCAAGAAAAAGCGGCTGACCCAAAACATTTTGTTTCTAATCCCAGTTGTCATAGTGATTGTTTTATAGATCATTATGAAGAAGAGAGAGATGTTGATATGATGTGTATGTTTGATGATGAATTGCCTTAGTTTGATCAGTATGATGATGATTATGTTCTCCAAAAAGAAGCTAATCTTGCAGATGAATCAACAGCTAGTTTGTGCGAGGAGGAAGTTCACTTTTAGCAGCTCGAATACAGTGATCAAGTGATGCATATCAACTATGAAAATGATGAGGAAAGTGCATCAAAGTTTGAAGTAAGTGAAGGATATTTGCCTTTTTGTTTTGATTCGTTTCAGTTCATCAGAGATAACTACCATGCAATCAGAAATCAAATGTCAACAAGTCTTGATTTGAATCATCTTAAGAGCAATGAAAATTTTGTTCAAGACTTCTCATATTCAGATTTGCAACCCCTGAAAGCCATTGATTGTCAAGTTGCATCTGAAGACTTGGAAGTGGACACACATGATTTAATGATTCAAGGTGACTCCATACCATTCTGTTTTGAATCATTTCAGTTTTTGAAGGGTAGATTGCATAGTAAATCTTCAAATGAACAGTCTATAACAAATCAGCAATCTCACAGTGTTAATGTTGAGGATGAGACAAATAACAAAATTCTTGAGCAGCGTGTAGCATCAGATTTGCAGCCACCAAATGAAATTGAAGGGCAGATTACAGATGAAGGTGTGGAAGATGAAATACATGATTTGATGATGCAGGAAGATTCTATACCCTTTTCTATCGAAACATTTCATTTTATAAGGCAGAATCTTCGTAAAATCTCTCAAGAAAAAGATGAACAGCTAGAAGGATGTCATACATTTTCAATGGATACGTTGCAGCAATCTTTTCAAGTTTTTCATGATCCAATAGCTGATGTTTTGGATGAGGTTTGTAGTCAAAGTCTTTCTCCATTAACTATATGTGAGCTTGAAACATGTATTGATACAAACTTGATCCGGCAGCCGGTTACTTTGTCATTTTCAGCAGAGGTCTCGTCACAAGGCTCAGATCAAAGTTTCCATTCATGGTATGAGGAAACGAGAAGTAATCCATTAGATGAGCTAAGTTCCAGTGTGCTTGAATTTCAAGATCCTTATGTAGTGTTTTTGGAGGCGAATAGAGGATTCGTATCATTCAACGAATCTGTTTCCAAGTTGTCATGGGAGTTGCCTTTCAGTAGTTCTCTCTTGTTGTTCATAAGTGAGCACTTGCAGAAAATTCGAACAGCAGATGGAATACTTACTTGGTTGCATTAGTTGTTTCATTTCACTTGATCAGGTGATGAACGAAACTGTTAGAGTAGGTTTTGATGAATAAGCTCCACTTTGAGCATCATTTCCAGTTTTTCAGTTGTGTTTAAGTATCGAGTCAGTTCTTAGTTGAGTGAGAGTCAATTTGTGTCGTCAAGTCATCAGTTTTCAATCATGCATTTCAGTTTGAGTTTTTGGCTCCATTGCCCAATGGATAAGGCACTGGTCTGCTCTCCCAAATATCTGTCGTTCTTGGCACCTCCAAGGAGCTACCATCCCCATTGGATCCAATGTTAGTGTCAGTCTTTGCAGCCTTCCTCCAGTGATCAAGCATGATCTTACAAGTGATTTTAAGGTGTCAAAATCAAATTTTGTCATTTCAGTGAATCTTCAAGCAAAATTTGGTCACTAGGCATTAGGTCTAGGGTTTGCTTTCACTCCTTTCAAAGTTGCCCAAATGGCAGTCTATATCACTATTCAGCTGAGCCTATAATCATTTAGAAGGTTGTTATCATCATGTCAAGTTCCACTGGGTCATTTTACACCTTGTTCACTCTTTAGTTGTGCCCAGGTAAGGTTCATTTCCCTCTCCTAAGGTTTTGAAGGCAATTTCTCTTGAATGGTCAAATCATTAGCAAAACTTGTATCTTGATGTTCATACACTTTCCCCTATCATTAATGTACCTTATTAAACACTTCCCATCACTGAGATCCCCCAAATTCCTCATTTTTACACAAAAACTAGTTTCTTGCCACAACTTGGCAATTTTCTAGGCTAGGCCTGTGTTTTGCCCTTTTGGACCCCTTCCCCTCACTCAATCACTGAGATTCCACGTTCTCCTGCTTCCTTACATCCCTCCCTACTTCCCAAAATTTCCCCAAGAATTTATAAGCCCCTTATCCCCTTCATTTCGCTTCATTTCGACAAAATTCCTTGTTTCACACATCGGGATAAGTTTCACTCAAAAGATGTTTCAGAGCAATAAAAGATGAATTTTGAAAAATGGAGAGCATTTTTTGTCCACAACAAGCCAAGGAAGAAAAACCTCTTTCACTTTTTATCCCGGTGTCATGGTTTTAGAGAAATGTCAAAAATACAATCACCTCGGGAGAATTGATGCACCTCCAAAGTGACCTTGGGAAAATCAAGTTTTCTCCTAGCTTGGTTGGCCAAATAACTTTTTTGATGAGTCAAAGGATAATTAGACAAAAATATATTTCCAATGAACTATCATGAGCTCAATTTGGAGTTGAGGAAGGCATTCAAAAGTTGACTGCAACAGCACTCTGCCTTGAGACAGCCTCATTTGGCACATTTTGACCAATCTTGGACGATTTGACTTTTGACTAGGTAAAATAACTCCAAATTGAAACATTATAGTTGGGTTGGAAAGTAGACTCAAAGACCTTTCTAACGAGCTATCCTGTGCCTTATTTTGACACCAGGAAGGCCTCCAAAAGCCTCCTGCAAATTGAAATATGTGGCGCGCAATGCATTGGGTGCGCGCGGCGCACTGGGCTCCATTCGCCAGTGTCAATTTAGATGCGCATGGTGCATAGGGAGCGCGAGGCACACTGGGTAAGCGCACAGCGCATATAGCTTAGAACCAAGAAATTGTCACTCCTTCATCCAGATTCGTGCCAAATTACCTCCATCAACTTGCAAGTATGTTCTTTATGTTTGCTCAGTGAATTTTAGACATGATTATGGTGTTTTGAATGTGGAGAAACAAGTGTGAAATGTAAAACCATATGTTTATTGCCAAATTCAATTCTTAGGGTTTGAAACAAATATTAGGGACTGTGTGGGGGCTTTCCAAACTTGTGCTATTGATATATGCCTATGTCATCAATTTCCAGTGGTGTCCATGCTCATTATTAACCTCAGCCTCACGCTCTCTCTTTGCTATTATTTCTCTGCTGTCATTGTTATGGCCATTGTCATTTTCACACTACTTTTCCATGCAAACTCAGTTGAAAAAACTATTTTCATTGTGGCTTTCCTATGATACTTTGATACACATGTGACACATTTGAGGAGTAAAGCATACACTGAAATTTTTGCCTTCACTACACCTATATCAACATACGTATTGCAGACATCTTGTTTTCAAAGCCATGTCAGAAATGGATTCAGTTTATGAGCAAGGATATGAGCAGGACAGTGACTCAACCATTGAGGTTGATGTACTGAGATGGAGCATAGCAGTGCACCAGTAGTGGTAACATATCAGAGAGCCCACAGAGCTTTGTTTGCAGCATCACGGCGAGTACTATCTCCACCCGGGGTGGAAGGGGTCTCGTTGACTTGATCAACAACGCGAGTACTATCTCCACATGGCGTGGAAGGGGTCTCACCTTCTTCGTCAGCATAGGTACATTCACAAGATCAGAATAGATACAAAGACATGCTTCGTCATATGAAAAATCATTATTGGGCTCGTATGCATGTCTGTAAAGCAAAAATGAAGATTCTAAAGAGGCGGTTGAGTAGAGCACTAAAACGGCGGAAAAGGCCTGATCCACTCCAAATTTTGGCCGAGGCTTCATTGGCTGGACATAATACATGATGGAGGGTCTTCGCTCTGAATTTGAGCAAATTCGGAGAAATTTTTGTCATTTTGAAAAATTTTGGCTTAAAAACAAGTTTTTCAGCTCAACACGTAGCGCGTCGACACGCGCGCTTATGATTGGGACACTTGCTGGAGGAAAAATTTATAGTTTTGGATTTGTCATGGTAAGTTATGCATGCTCTAGTATGGCCAAGGCATTTCATCAAATTCTGGATGATCAAAAGGGCCAAAAACACCATGAAAATCACCTTTCTGCCACCTTTGGCACCAGCAGGAAGTACTTCTGCGAGAATGAAGTTTTGGAGGGGTAAATGAGCTCCCAATTTGGAAATTCCACTTGCGTTAGATAGTCAACATCCAGGGATTTCCAACAAGCTATCATGAGCTCAATTTGGATGCCGGGAAGTGCCCCAAAATCAGGTTGAAATGCGCGCGACGCATAGAGCTCAGACGCGCGGCGCATTGAGATTTTTGGTCAAATTTTCACTGTTCAGCTCAGAAATTCGCCCAGTTTTGACCAATTTTGCTTCTTGATACTACTCTTGACTTTTAATGATGTAATTTAATAACTATGATGTAATTTTGGCACATTTTTACTTGTTCTAGAGGATTCATTCACTAAAAGGTGAAAATTAAATGAATGAATTAGTTTCCTAGCATATAGGGGTAAGTTGTTTGACTACCTAGATTTTAGTTCCTTCTTTAGAATTAGTTCAAACAGCTCCTAGAATGATGAGCTCGACCCCTAGAGGCAAGGAAAGGGGTTAGGATGGTCTATATGATGTAATTTTTCAATCATTTTCAGAGGTTGGAGAGGTTGGACACTTGGGATTGCTTTGGCATACTATTGTACATATTTTCTCTACATTTTTGGCTAAGGAAAGACCAGGGTTTTGCAGCACTGTTTGGGATCCATGTGGCTTTATGTGTCGATGGTGTGCTTCTTTTAGTATCTGTAAGTTGTTATGTGTATCATTTTCCTTCTTTCATCTTCTACAATTGAACAAATGAAGTGTTAAGGTAGAATCCATCGATGGTTATACTCTGCCTTTAAGTTTGTTTGATTTTCCATGTTTTCATCTGTTTAAGGAGAATCCTTGAAAGCTTCTTGCTCTCCTTAGCTCCTCACCAGTCTGATCTACCCATTCATTCCCTTTAAAAGCATCAAGACAATCGCTTACCTTGCCCCAAATAGACCTCTGCAAAAACTGTTCCTCATCCCCAAGCCCAAATTTGTCTTTCCTTGTTTCAACGCAAAAACTCCTAAAAACTCAAATCAAATATTTGTACTACATATCTAGCCTAAAATTAGCTTTTTTTTTAGTCATCTCGAGCCTCATCAATTATCTTTGTCGAGATTGACCCGGAGAGAGCCCTCTCTTGTCCTCGTAGGGCTAGCTACGAGGCTGAGCGTGGTTTGATGTAGCCTTGAGTTTTACCTTATTTCAGCCTAAGGTAGATTTGAGCGCTAGCATAGTGGTGAGCATACTGGGGAAGAACTAGTTTGCTTGTTAGTGTTATTTGATTTATAGCTACAGATGGAGTTTGAAGTCATGCCAGGTAGCCTTCGAACTGCACATTGCTCTGCGAGTGCATAGTAGATAAACGCTGCTTCAGTCGATCTCCAGTCTAGCTTGTAATCATAACACTTAACTTATAAATTGCTCTAGTACGTGTATCAAGTTTAGATCTAATTGTTGATGGTGGACAACGATCAGACATAAGAAGGCTGAAATCATTCACCTGGCAACTCCATTCATTGAAAAATCCAGAAATCAATGCTTCATGGTGACTTCACTGTAGGGAGATCAGTAGCTGTTAGATTTTCAAGATGGACTAAATCATGAGAAGACACGCTCCCATGAGCCGAGATCACATTCCAGGTTTTCTGAATAAGATGCCCAAGGTAGATTGGTCAAGGAATCTGCCTACATTTAACAATGATGGTAAGAAAGATGTTGCTTTACATCTGGTTAGATTTCATATGCATATTCGCAAGTTGAAGGTGGATTTTCCTGAAGATTGCTTGATGAAGATATTCCTAGCCACACTGGAAGGTGAATCCCAATCTTGGTATGAAAATTTGCCGCTGGCCTGTATTTATTGTTTAAAATATTTTCATGCCCTGTTCATTGAAAGATATCAAGCGTCTTATCCATCATTAAATTTAGTTCATGACTGTTGCAAACATGCTTCTATTTTTATTGAAAGCCTTGAGAAATATTACGAAGATGATAATTTCATGGATGATGAGATCATGGAGGCTCTATATGAGAATCCATTTCAGCAACATGAAGAGAACCTAGAGGATACCTATCAAGATGATCAGGAAATTTTGCAGTAGAATCAAGATCAGCAGGTTGAAGATGGCCACATGGTTGAAAATGATGAAAGGGAGAATGTTATTTCAGATTTGCCCACAGAAGAAGACAACATGCCGAGAACTTAGGTTTCATTTGCAGATTTTGATGATGACCAGTCAGCTGTTTTAGATCTACATTTAGATTGTGATGACCAAGCATATCTTGTGTTGAAGCCCATCAAAGAGAACTCTGCTGTTGAAATCATCTAGAATGCAGAAGACACAGTAATGGATCCAAATGTTCTCAGTCATACTGTCAGTCCATCATTAGAACACAGCCTTCATGAAGAAGCAATCCAGTCAGTTCATGAAAAATAGAATGAGATCTTTGTGCAAGTAAGTGATGAATCTCCTTTCAATAACTCAGTAATAAATGATAGTTTGAATGCCATGTCATATGAAGACAATTACTGTTTGAGAAAAATAAAACAAAAAGCATTATCTCCTTTGTCTGAAGATGAAATAGATCAAATCTTGAAAGGTCATGTTATAGCCCAAGCTAAAGTAGATTTCCAGTGCACACATGGTCAAGAAAGTGTTGGTGAAATCTCTTCCTCTTTTGAAAATGATCACAATCTTGTAATCAGTTTTATAGATCAGCAAACAGATAATATTTTCTTTCACAAAGATGATAAGGCTGTCATGTTTGATAATCTTGAAGATTTTTTTTTTGTTTAAGAATGACCTAGACCATGAAGATGAAGAGTATGAGCTTGAAAGAGACAATATGCCAGGATTTCTCATGGTCAAGGAACCTACAGCTAACACTTAGATGGCAGAAGCGCATACTTCTCTGTGCATTCCTATCCCTCGGAAATCAATTGTTCTTTCAGATCAGAATGAAGGGAGTACTTATATTTTTGCTGCTGGATCTCAAGACAAGATAGTGCTTCAGGATTATCAAGATCCCCTTGGCATCCTTTTGCAAGCACTAGAGAAGATAAATGTTGTCTGGTTCATTATCATAAGCCTTGGTTTCAGTGGTTATTGTGAGTTGCCTACATGTACATCGTTCTACCTGCTCGAGAAAAGTGAGAGCAGAAAATTGGTATGTAGCCATCTATTGGATTGGTTACATTGGAAATCTCATTACACATGATTGTACATATTTCATTACTATGCAGGTGGTTGTCATCATGATTCCAAAATCTTGATGGATTGCTACCTTTTTTCCAAAAGCTTTGTAAAGTCTTGTTTTAAGTCAGTCATGAGTCATTTGTGTTTGATCTGTTGAGTCAATTTTTTCAAGTAGTTTCAGTTTGCATCGAGTCGGTTTCAATCAAGTTTCAGTCAAGTTTCAGTCATTTTTCAGTCAAATTCTCAAGATTCTGTGTTGGAATAATGACTCCATTGCCCAATGGATGAAGGCACTGTCTAGCTCTTACAGAGATCTGCGGTTCATGGCATCTCCAAGGAGCTACTATCCCCATTAGAGCCAATGTTAGAGTCGGTCTAGTTATCCCTCCGTCAGAGATCAAAGCTCTTTTGCATTTCATGATTAAGTGTCCCATCAGTTTTGATCAGTTGCATTTCGTTAGGCATGCCATAACTCTGACGGAACGGTTTGTGTCATTCATTCCCCTCGTGCATGGCACTGCTGGTTCAGGTTTAGTCATAAAGCTTCAAAGGTCATTTACAATCATGTTTTAAATTTTTAGGTCTTAGGTCTAGGGTTGAGTCAATTTTGTCTTGAAAAGTCTTAGAAGACCAGTAGGCCAGAGGGATGTCTTTGATAGTCATCACTTAAAAAATTTTCATCATTGTACAGAATTAGGAACTTCTCTTCAAAACTCTGTTTTGAAGATAAGTCGCCATCTCATTTTTTGTAAAAATTTTCAAAATTTCAGTTCTTCAATCGTTCAAGTGCAGCCTTGGTCTCCTTTGCCAGAGCATATTAGAGCTATCCCTACAAAAAATTATCAGAGAAAATCATTATTTCAACCAATTTTAAAAGGGGAAACCAAAAAGGTCACAATCTATTAATTTTGGAAAAGTGTCAATGACCAAACATAAGAAAATGGGTTTTGGATTAAGCAAAAATCAAAAAGGAGTATATAAGAAGATATTTCTCCTCATTTCCAAACCATTCCACATTCCAACACTGAAGAGAATCGTTCTAAGGCGATTTTGTGAGTTTGTGAGCTAAT
Source organism: Pinus taeda (assembly GCA_000404065.3). NCBI lineage: Eukaryota > Viridiplantae > Streptophyta > Pinopsida > Pinales > Pinaceae > Pinus > Pinus taeda. Next base: position 9,426 of record APFE031202585.1, read on the forward strand.
TGGGCTGTTTCCAGGGTGTGCGGCACATCAAGTTGGGTGCGCAGCGCATCAGTGGTGCGCGGCGCATCAGGCGACAAAATCTAGTGCTTTTTTACACGCGCGCGGTGCATCAGGAGCGCACAGCACGTTGGGTGAGCCGCGCAGCACATTGGGTTTATGCCCAAAATTTGTCCAAGCAAACACTAAAACGCCTCCTCTCAAGCATAAATTCGCAGGTAGGCTTTTCTCCATGGCTTGTTCTTGGTTTTGAAAGGTTTATGTAACAAATTATGATATAATTTGCCATGAAAAACCAAGTGTAAAAACCCTCCTTGTCCATTAAAATTGCTGTAAGAATTTGAATGCCAAAATTGTTGAAGGGTTTTGTAAAAATAAATGTTGCCAAGGTTATCATGTTTTCCTATTTCCTTTGTTTCCCATCCCCTATATTCACCATTATTTTCCCAAATAATTCCTCATAAAACCCTACACCATCCTCCCTCAAATCCTAATCCCTCCCTTCTACTACAAACATATAATCCCTACCTCATCCCAAAACCCTAAAACTTCAAGATTTCCATGTCCCTTCCCTTCCCTAAATTCCTTGTTTTATTTCCATTTTCCCATTTCCCTAATGTTTTCCCTTTCCTAACAATTCCCTTGTACATTTGTGTCCCCTTGGTCACAGCATTTTGAGAAAAAGAAAAAAGTCTAAGTCAATTTTGTACACAGTTGCATATCAGCATATATATATTCCAGCTACCTTGTTTCTAAAAGAACATGTCAAAGACCAAGTCAGTATATGAGCAGGAATATGATAGTGATTCAACACCGGAGGTAAATGTGCCAAATGTGCCACGGAGGTATCACAAAGGTGGCAAAAGTGGACAGCATGTTAGGGAGGAGCCTACTTCTTTGGCTCAATGCAAGCTGCCCACTTGCAATGGATTGTTTTCGGTGCCAATCATGTTACCAATATTGTGAGATGATCTCACAAACTCAGCATCATCGGGAACTTGTCCGTTTATTTGTTCTACAGTTACAGGATGGTCATGTGAACCTTGCCGGAGTGAATTTCACCTTGTCACCCGAGACTATTGCTCAGGCCACCGGGATACCAAATTTAGGTGAGGAATGGAGTAAACGGTCGCTGTTAGACAGATTCTACTATGAGCTATATATCAAACCCGGGTATATGAGACACTTGAGCGCAGCTTTTCCTTTCAGATTCCTGAGAGATGAGTTTGCACCATTGATGAAACTCATCATTCGGTATTTCAATTGTGAGGGCAGATTCTCCCGTCTCTATGCGTACCATGTCCGTTTGTTGATGCATTTCACACGGGTATGTATGATGAACATTCTGTTTTTCATGTGTCGCAACATAGAGAGGATGGTGCCTTTAGTACAAAGGAAGAGCCCAACACATCAACATAGGAGCATATATCATTATGCATTGATCAAAATCATAGTGATGCATCAGTTAGCACAGCAGGGTATTGCTGGGGAGGATTTCATCTCCCGTGATTACTTTTCCACGCTACAGCCTCCTCCAGAGATAGTTCATGATGAGGAGGGCCTTCATAGCAGTTTGAAATTCCTGAGACTGAGCATGTCGATGCTCCAGTATATGTGACATATCAGAGAGGCCACAGGGCCTTATTTGCATCTGCATGATGAGTACTATCTCCACCCGGGGTGGAAAGGGTCTCGTTGACATCATCAGCATAGCAAGTATTATCTCCACATCATGTGGAAGGGGTCTCACCATCTTCAACACAGGTACACATCCAGGATAGGGGCAAGAGGCCCATGTTCGATGAGGGTCCTTCAGGAGGTCAGGACATGGATATCATTGATATTGATGCTAGCTCTCCTAACTCCGAGCTCAAGGAGATCATCCGAGAGAAAAGCGCTGAGAATGAGTCGCTGCAAAAGAAATTGCAGATGGCTAAATGGGTGATCAACTACTTAGAGCAGTGCAACAAACAGTTGGAGGATGAGCATGAACTTTATGAGCTGCGTAAGATTCGGGAAAACTGGGAATTGGCCCGAAAGAGACCCGGTGATTTGACACCTATTGATCGAGAATCAATGCTCATCCGGGTTAACATTCATTTGGAGAAGTTGTTGGCGAAGGAAAATAGGGACAAAGAAATGCTTCGCCACATGAAAACTCACTATTGGGCTCGCATGCATGTTTGCAAAGCGAAAATGAAGATCCTCAAGAGGCGTTTGAGCAAAGCGCAAAAACAACGCAAAAGGCCCGATCCACTTCGAGTTTTGGCCGAGGCTTCGTTAGGTGAGCATGATACATGATGGAGGGTCTTCACTCCAAATTTGGGCAAGTTTGGAGTAAATTTTGTCGTTTTGAAATTTTTGGCTTGCAAAACAGGTTTTTTGGCTCTACGCGTAGCGCGCGACTCATAAGATGGGGAAGTCCAAATCACAAATGGCTTATAGTTTTGGATTTGTCATGATGAAATACACATGCTCAGACATTGCCAAGGCATTTCATCAAGTTCTTGGTGACCAAAAGGCTCAAAAACATCATGAAAATCACCTTTCTGCCACTTTTTGCACCAGCAGGAAGTACCTTTGGGCGAATGCACTTTTGGAGTGTCAAATGGACACCAAATTGGACAATTCCACTTGGGTTAGAAAGTAGACATCCAGGGATTTCCAACAAGCCAACCTGAGATCAATTTGGATGCCGAGAAGTGCCCCAAAAGTAGGTGGAAAGGCGCGCAGCACACAGGGCTCAAGCTCGCGGCGCACAGGGTTTTTTGGTCAAATTCTCACCTTCCAGCTCAGAATTTCAGCCAGTTATGACTAGTTTCACCTCTTGATGTGATGTTTGACCCAGCTTGATGTAATTTGATGTGTATGATTTAATTTTGGCACATTTTTACTTGTTCTAGAGGATTCATTCACTAAAAGGTGAAAATTAAATGAATGAATTAGTTTCCTAGCATATAGGGGTAAGTTGTTTGACTACCTAGATTTC